>APFE031331770.1:92714-129400 GCA_000404065.3 Pinus taeda | reverse complement strand
AATATGTTTAACAAAGAAAATAATTTCAAACAAACAATTTACCATTCCTACACTATCAAAATATTTGACTTTGTATTTTTAAATTCCAACATTCCATCAACAATTCTGAATTTTTTGTATCGTTAAATTCAAACCCACATCAAATTTCAAAGACAATATTTTTGTATTATATCTTCAAATTCTAACTTCTCATCACATTTCAACAATAATTTTGAATCTTTTCCTCATTAAATTTCAACACCCCCATCAAATTTCAAAGCTAATTAAAAATTTAACTTTTTACATGGCCAAATTCTAAATCCGAAAGGAAGCAGACGAAATCAAGTCAGATGATCTTGCACGGAGTTGGGCATTATGACCAGTCATAGTGTTACAACATAGCACAGATTTTGGGAAATGTGCCATGGTGGGTCACTTGACCCCATTAATCTTAATCGTACTTCACTGACGTAATAATTGGAGCAGAAGGACCGTCCATTACCCTAGTCTAACTAGCTGGACAAATTGCTCAGAAAGTTATGGAAATTCTGGTCGTATTTAGAGAAAATCTGGGAAGGATTTACAAAAATCCTAGTTATAGTGGTTAAATTTCAAATATTTAGGTGTACTACAGTTTTTGATGGTGCTGAATCCATTTCCACTATTAAACAGGGTGTCTACAAGATTTTTTGAAATTTTACACAAATTCCAGCCACTTTTGACCGTCCAAACGATTCCTCGGCCTCTTTAACGACTCCCCAAATATTTATTATTTACAAAAAATCCCCGGCATGAAATTTGACAAGTAATTTGCTTGCTTGTAAAGAACCAATTTACTCATCATATACGGTCACAGATTTTTGTCAACTGTTTCCAATTTTCGTTGAAACTCAGCGATGGAATTTTAGGAGTAATTTGCTTGTCAAGATGTAATTTACTCATCAAAATACTGTTACAGTTTTTTTGTTGTTAGGTTAACGTTGTGTTCATCAAAATACTGTTACAGATTTTTTTGTCAGGTTAACGTTGTGTTTTATTTGTGGTATATTTTGGAGATTTTTTTTTTTTTTGGAAGTAATTTGTTTAGAAGTTTGTTAGAATTAGTTGAAATTATAAGTTTGATTTATGAAGTTTTCAACAATAAGTTTTTAAAGATGCTCAATATTATATATAAATTAAAAATTTAAATTTTATTTTAAATAGAAAAATAAAAATTTAACTCAAATTTAACTATATTGGTTTTTTTTTTCAAAAACTAATTAAAAACTCAAACACTTTTGTTAACTGTTACTAATTTTTGTTCAAACCTTACCTATGTTCGGTGCGAATGAATTTACGAATAATTTGCTAATTTGCTTGTCAAGATGTAATTTATTCATCAAAATAAGGTTACACTTTATTTTATTAGGTTAACTTTATATTTTATTTGTTGTATATTTAGTTAGGTTAAGTAATGTGTTTATAAAGTTGTTGGGATTTTTTAGAATTATAAATTTGATTTATAAAAGTTTTAAACACAAATTTGAAAATATTAAATATATATACCATAAAAACTCATTTTAAATAACACAATTTTTTTTACAATAACCAAAAACTCAAAAACACTTTTGTTAACTGTTATGAATTTATAAATTTTTGTGGAAAGCTTATATTTGTTTGGTAATTTAATTTTAACCGAAACCTTATATATGTTTGGTAATTTAATTTTATCCGTTAAATTTAAGTAGTACGTTGTCGTTTTTATGTCGTTCAATTTGTTCAAACTTTATATAATTCGGATCCCATAGTTAATTTTTTTGTTCATTTATTTTTAGAAGTTGTTCAACTTTATACGATTTGGAATTTTTCCAATAGTTAATTTTTTAATAATAAAAAATTTTGGTTATATACATTTGGTTGATTGCGATATTTTAATTTTTGAATTTTATTTATAATTATATATATAAATTTTATTACATATTGTGTAATATAAATTTTAAAATTTTAATTAAATTTTCTAAATATATAATACATTTCTAACTTATTTTAGTGAGGAATTTTTTTTTGAATTGTAATTGAAAAACACCTGATAAAATTATAATTATATTTTTAATTATCAAAATAAACTTAGTATCATTAAAACTCCGACCTATATAATTATATAAATTTAATAACTTATGATTACAATTTTTCCCAAATTTTAACCCAACTCTAACAAAAAAAAAAAAAAACCAAAAAATTTACTCGTTAAACCACTGCATCACAGCGTGTGTTTAAAATCGACAAACAGCAGTGTCATGACATAAACAGCTTAGCATACTCTAACAGTTTATGACATAAACGGTGCAAAGTTCCCGGATGTCATTTATTTCATTTTCTTTTCGTGTGGACAAAGTTCTTTTTATGGAAAGGCATAAACCGGTCAAAGTTCGCCAGATACCATTTATTTCATTTTCCTTTCAGGGGAAGGGAACGTAGCATCCCCGCCAGTTTTAGACCCAGAAGCAATTGATCTTTTTTTTTCCAATTCAAAACTTGCATTGATGATAATAAAAACCCAAATCTAGTTATTTGCTTTTTATTCATTTCGTGATTAATCCAATCTTTAAAAAAAAAATTGAAAATTATAAGCCTAGAATTCAAAATTAAAACCATGGAGGCCATTTATTTCATTTTTCAAGTATATAGACAAAGCTCTTTTATGCAAGAGAACTTGAGTTGAACATACACCGAAAGGTTGGGACAGGTACTTAAGGTGGGCTGGCACCGAGTGCCTTTCATGACTGATGTTTGGTGGATTCCAAAGATTTAAGCGGTTTATCATAAATGATCATTCATGTATATATTTTTGGAGTGTATCGAGAATGCAACATTTATGTTATTATGGAAGTGTAAATTGTCAGTTGTTGAGGTTATGTAGGTTATGTAAAGTCACTGCAATAAAAACAAAAATTCCATAGCCATGCTTATTTATATACTACCCCAACAAATTTCCGGAGGAAAGCATGATGTTATGTTAATGTAATGAATTGAAATAAGAGGTCGATAACTTTGACCATTCATATTTTACAAATACAATGGGCACTTCCACTTCCAAATCTTTTTTTTTATTCATCATATCAATGGATAAATGGACAAAAGGTGGTGGCCCACCTTACCGATAGGGACAACAACATTATGATTGCAATCAAGACAAACTATTATTTGTAGTATAAATCTCACATGGGTCTCCACTCTCTACCTTAATCCCAAGGTGAGACAAAAAAAAATATCTCTCCATATTCGAGGCAAAAAAAGCCTCTCCATAGCCTAGTGATTATTGTCAAATTATAGTGAGAGATAGGTATGGAAAAAAGAATTAGAAACTATTAGGGTTTAGTTTGAAATTCTCACTATTAAATAGAGATCAATAACACAGGTTTGATATGATCAAATACTAATAGTAATCTAATTAACTGTTAACAAACTTTTATCTAACCATTAATAACAAAGACAACTAATTATTCTACACATAATTGGTAAACATGAGGGATTTTGTACCTTAACATTTCCCCTTAATCTCAATTATTACATTGTTCAGTCTTCACAATGTCTAAGTGTTATCTTTGAAACTCAAAAATAATTCTTCCCAATAGTTTGATGAAGATGTATGCTTGTTGATCTCTAGATCCACAAATTTGAAGGGAAATGTCACCATTGTTGATAAGCTTGTGAATGAAGTGATAGTGAGTGTCAATGTGTTTGCTTTTGTAGTGAAACACATGGTTCTTCGACAATGCAATTGATAAACTATTATCACAAAAAATATAAGTTGGTTCATCCACATATGCAAGATATTTCAAGAATGTTCTTAGCCATACTACATCGCATGATGTTGTAGTGGTTGCTACATATTTTGCTTCTGATAAAAATATTGAGGCAATGGGCTACTTCTTGGAAGCCCATGTGATCAAACTTGTGCCCAATTGAAAAGGACATCTTGAGGTGTTTTTTCAATCATCAATGCTACTAATGAAGTCACTATATATGTATCCTATAAGTGTGTTGTCTTTAGAAGTTGTATACCACAACCCATAATTAGTTGTACCTACAATATACCTTAAATTTCTTTTTTCAACTTTCTAGTGAGGGTCTTTGGGAGACTCCATAAATATGGAAATGTAACTTAGTGCATACATAGCATAAAGTCTAGTTGTAGTAAGATACATGAGGTTTCCTACAAGATTTTATATAGCGTTGAATTAATTGTTGGTAATACGGGCTTGTTTGCTCGATTTTGTTCCTGTTGCAATATGTGTTTTTGTTGGTTTGCATTTATTCATATTAAACCTCATTAAGATATTTGAAGCATACTTCTATTGACATATGAGAGTGCCTTAAGAATATTGCTTAACTTTAATTCTAAAAACATACTTGATGAGACCAAAATGTGTTATCTCAAACTCTCTTTTCATGGTAGCTTTGAATTCAGCTAACATTATATTTTCAATATATACCATATCATCAACATAAACACAAGCTATAAGAATCTCACCATGTTGATCTTATTTGGTACAAAGAGTGGGCACATTACTACTGTTGTTGAGAAAATAAGAGGCAATTCAATTGTACCAAGCTCTCATAGTTTGCTTTAAGCCATACAAGGCTTTATTTAGGTTGTACACCTTGTACTTTTGGCATTTTACTTCAAATCCCAGTGGATAATTTACATACACCTCTTTTTCTAACTTTCCACTAAAAAAAGCTGACTTCACATCCATTTGTTATAGGTTGTTATGTCTAACATAGGTCTATTAATATCTAATCTTCCATTGGAGAAAAGGTTTCACCACAGCCAATACCAAGTTGTTGAGCAAATTAGTTGGCAACTAGCCTTGCCTTATATTTCTCTATATTGCCTTTCTCATTTAGTTTTATCTTATACACCCACTTAATACCAATGTTAGTTTTATTTGTTGGGAGGTCAACAAGATCTCATGTCTCTTTCCTTTCAATGGATTCAATCTCTTCATTGGTAGCTTATACCTCTTCTTTCAATGCCTCTTCAAAATAAGTAGGTTGATAGGATAATAAGAAAAAGCGAGCATATTAATTCATTGCAACACATTGCTCATAGATTTTCTTTAAGATCCGTGTCTTCAAATTTCTCTACTGATGCACTATTAGAAAAATGACTTTTTCTTTGATTTCTCACCGAAGGTATTGGCTCACTACTGGAAAAAGAACTATTTTTAGTCTATTTTTATTGTCTTTGCACCAATAACCTTGGTAATCTTGGTGGAGGTACTTGTTGTCGTTTTTATTGTCTTTGCACCAGTAACCTTGGTAATCTTGGTGGAGGTACTTGTTGTCCTAAACTTTCCAAGTCTACTCATCTATTTTATTGTCTTTGCACCAGTAACCTTGGTAATCTTGGTGGAGGTACTTGTTGTCCTAAACTTTCCAAGTCTACTCATCTATTTGGAGAAATGGATTCTTATTGTCTATTGTTTCATCTTCTTGGTCACTCTAAGTTTTGTCCTCCAATAATTGTATGTCTTTTTCTCACCAAAAATGGTGACTAGATTATACATTATGTAGGATTTGCACTCTTCATTGTAACTAATGAACATGCACTTTTCACTCTTGCTATCAAGCTTTATTCTTAGCTCTTTTTGGACATGTGCATAAGTAATGCAACCAAAAATTCTAAAGTGAAATACATTTGCATTTGTGTCACTCATTGCTTCTTGAGGCATTTTACCTTTCACATTATTTGTAGGAGATTTGTTTAGTATGTAGATTAAACAAGCAACAACTTCAACAGAAAAATCATTGAATATATTTTTAGTTTTAATAATGCATTATTGGAAGTAATGCGTCCATGACTTCCAAGTATTTCAAACCATTGTCATATTTAAATATCGTCTACCCCTAACTTATATCATTAATATAATATAAAATTGAAATAATAATAAAAAAATATTACATAAAATTATTATAATATGATTATTAAATATTAAGAAAAATTTATTATCAATAATATTATAATATATATTTTTTAAATTATACATTTTAGTATTAAATTATTAGTAATTTATTATGTAATTTTTTATATCTAAATTAATATTAATTATTATTTCTTAATTATTAATACTAATTATAAATAAATTTTATTAATAATTAAATTTTTAAATTTAACTTTTTATCTCCTAATTTATATATATAGCGCTTCTCATTGTCACGAAGATGAATCCTCTTTTGAATTCTAAACGTAAACAACTTTCAAACAACACTTTCGAACTTAAAAACAGAATAATGTTGAGTCAAAAGTGGCAAACTTGTAATAACAACCTACAATTGTTGTCGGCCCGCCGAATAACATGGTTATAAAAGCTTTCCAATAATGGTCTTCGTAACATTGTATTATTTTTAAAACCTATAAGTTTATTGCATGATTAAACTTTTCATAACTCTTTGCCAGGAATGTAGCACTTTATTTGGTTCAACTCAACTCAGGTGCTTTATTAGGATGGTGGGCCCTAACAAAACAAACTCCCTTCACAACTTCCACAACCTTTATTTATTCCTTGATTCATCACTCACCCCGTCTTATACTCAATCCGTCAGTCAAAACCACTCCGTCCTTTTGGCCTTTCTCTCGTGAAACCATAAAAGTGGAAATATTTATTATGTATAGAGGCACACACAAGTTGATAATCCACCTTCAATTTTCGTAGTTATTTTTAGTATCTTTGCAACTTGAAAAAGTTGAGCATGATTGACCCCTCCAATTAGTCCTGCATATCGGTCGAAAAAAAAGGTGCATACTACGCTCTAAATGTTTTATTTTATATATATATATATATATGTATATGTGGGGGATTTTGGACATTTTATATTTAGATGTAATCGTTTATGTAATAAATATCATTTTCCATAAATATAACATGATTATTGATGGCATGATTTATGTAGCATTAAATGTTTATACTAGTTCCAATTACTTGTTATTGTATTCATTGCATTTAGTGAAGTGAAGACTTTATAGTCACATCAACTAGAACTTCCTAAGTATAAATTTTCAATATAGCAACTTCTTTCCCATAGAAACCTAATCCTACAAAAACCCAACTTCCTATTCTTTGATTTATTAACATTGTAATTTTCATTATTCCCCAACACACATTCCTTACCATCTTCAAATCTCAGTGCTCATCAACATCTTGAAAATAGAACTTTTCTTTAGTAGAGTATTATCAAGTCTACATATCTACGGATTTGTTATATTTTATTGCTTTTAAATGTACAAAGAGATAAACAACAAAATTAATCATAAATATAATTTTCTAAAATTTGAATTTGTGAAAATTAATCTACACAAAATGAATAGTTAGAAATAAAGTCATAAATTGAGTTCTATCGTACACTAATTCCCCCGAGGTGTTTTTCCAAGTGTTTGGGTTGCTTAACACTTTGGGCATGCACCATTCACCCATTTCCTTTTTAGCTATTCTTTTCCTTTCCTTCATTCGTTGCTCCATTATTAGTAGTAGCCTGTCCATGCTAGCCTTAATTAGCCTTACCAATTTGCATCACTAAGAGAGATACCATGCTCATGGTACCAAAGCGACAAGAGGTACTAAGAGACAAGCCAATAAAGGGAGTAGCAGTCATGAAGTTTGAGATCCACATCAAGAAGTATCAAGGAAAGCACAAGAGGGTAAAAGTAGTTGATGAGAGTGTTGCATTGGAATACAGTTAACATCCTTCAGTTTGTTGCTTTTGCATTAGATGACAATTTTGGCTTGAGGATGATTCCTGATAATAATGTTGAGGGCATGTTAGCACTAGGGCATGGGCAAGTTTTGTATAAATACACAAAATATTGGGTGCAGAAGCGCAATGCACAAAAAAGAGCATTACACCAAGCAAAGTATTGTGGTGCAAAAGACACTTTGTGAACAAATATAAAAACATTGCACCAACAAAGCAGAGGGATTTGTTAATTGCTATTGTAATTGTAAGTATTATAACTACATTGGTAATCAACCAATGGGGAATTAGTGTGGTCCTATGTTAAACTTCGTTTAAAATGATATATGAGGAAAGTGAAAATACTCTTACTCTTGGTAGTTCTAGTGGTGTAGGCCTTTGGGAACTCTAGAGTTTTGTATTCATTAAGCCTTAGTTTTGGCAAGATGCATAGGGAAGTTGTCTATCATATAAAGACATGATCATTAGAAGGAATTAATGAAATGTTTGTTTAGATTTGACCTCTATGAATCTTCTATGTCATGTTAAATACATTATTTAGCTTGTTAGTGTAATCTTTAATGGTTTTTATATGAGCATTTAGAGATGAATTGCCATGTTTCCTTGTTAGATATATTTCTATTATGTTAGCTACAAGGGTTAGTTTTATTGGTTGAGTTCTTGTTGCTAAGTACCTCTCCCATTGGGAGGTCACAGGGTCAATTCTCCTCCTTGACGCCCTTGGGGTTAGGCCCTACTAGTTTAGCCAACAAATGTCAAAATAGACATAGTTACAAATTCTTTTATTTTATAGCTTTTTAATTATATTTTTATTTGACAATTAATTTGAAAATAAAATGTTACAGTTAGATATGTAAACTTATTAAATCCATTATTAAATAAAAATTTGAAATTTGAATTTTTTTTAATAAATTATTTAAATAATATATATTTTAAATAAATTAATAATAAGAAGGAAGAAATTTTGCAAATAAAAAATTAATCAAGAAACGTAGGCAAAAACTGAAAAATACATCCCATATTGTTGACGGTAAACATGGTGGTCTAATCCCCATCCGGATACCAAATTAGAAAGATTCTGTAAATGATACAAAAGTAAAACTGTGTACGGTTTTAGCAATAATAAAATATTGCGGGGGAATGGGGGATTATGATGTTTGTGCTTGTTTATGTAAAATGCTCCTTTTTTAACTTCCACAACCTTTATTCCTTGCTTTACGAGTCACCCCTTGTTATACTCAATCACTCCATTCGGCATTTTTCGTATGAAAGCTTAAAAGTGAACATTATAAGATAACCCAGAAGTCTTTGGCAACTTGAAGATTTTGGGCATAGTGAACTGTCCCATCAATCCTGAAAATCGGTCGGAAAAAGAGATGGATACTACGCTCTATAAGTTTTATTATATATAACTTTTAAGATTGATCTTAACATAATTTATATATTTTTAGTATAGATGGATACTACGCTCTATAAGTTTTATTATATATAACTTTTAAGATTGATTTAACTTAATTTATATATTTTTAGTAGGGACACATGTTGGTAGAATATGTTACCATAATTCAGTTGAAAAAGGAATAGAAAGACCTTATAAGTTAGGTGGAGAAATATATGAAAATTAAAGTTAATAAAAATAAATTATGTAAGGTTACAGTTTGTAGAATAAATTGTGATGGGGTGTATTGTTAAGTCATTTTATGAGAGAAGGTTATCAGTTCGAAATTTTATAGGCAAAAAATCTGCTATGGGCTGGTGTGACCTAGGTTGAGTGTAATTGTTGACAACTTAAATACCCTTGTGCCACAGTTTCTCAAACTACAAATCAAACTTGATGTAATCTCTAAAAAATAAACAACCTGATAAACAATATAGATAACAAAAATCTTAAAATCAAACAAAAAAATATTAATATAATTGATTTTAAATAACAAAACATTTAGTTAAAAATATTTTTTATTGGTTAAAGATTTGGCTAGCAAATCAAAAAAATCATTTGTACATATTATTTTGAGATCTCCTTGAAAGAAGGATGTATAAGAAAAGATAAAAAAGATAATAGCCAGAAGTTTTAAGTAAAGATATGAAAGAGCCTTTTAGCTCTTTATGTATAAAAAATTATACAAATAAGATGAGATCCCTTCTTCCTAATATAGTCCAAAGAGTTTGTCTAGCTTAGAACTTAAATATAAAAGAGACATTACCTCTTAAATGACATAAGCATATTAAATTCTCATCAACAACAAAATTAGCGGAAATAAAATACACATATCTGGATAGAAGAGATAATTAAGAACTACCTTCAATGAATATATTTTCATAATGCATTGCAAGGGATCCTTCCCCCACACGGGATTAAAAGGAATTTTATATTTACCTTCACATCGTAGCATTTCTTTCCAAACTAGAATAACTAATGACTCGAACTAATTTTGAGGTTGACCTTACAATTTGGTGTATCACATATTCAATCTTTTGCAAGGAAATTGTTCTTAGAAATTTCTTTGTATGAAATGTAATGTCTACTTATAAAATTTTCACATAAATTTTTTCAAAACATAATAGATAAACTTTCAAAAAATAGATTAGAAATGAATTAAAGATGTTGAGTAAAAAAAAAATTTGAATTAAAAATAAACTAAAGAAATTGAATTATGAGTATATATATATAATATATATATATATATATATATTATAAATAAACAATCAATTAAATATATCTATAATTATAATTCTTGAAATTAATATTCTTAACTACTCATTTAAACATAATGAACATTTTTAAAAGTATAAATTTGTTGAACGTTGTGATTTATTGTTTTTCCTTTCTGATAATAAATATAAATGTTAATTTTTCTTTATAATTATTGAAATTAATATTCTTAATTACTTAATTTATTATAAGATAATGAACGTTTGCTTTTAAAAGTATAAATTTGTTGAACGTTGTAATTTAATGTTTTCTTTTTGATAATAAATATAAATGTAATTTCCTTAATGTTTTAAATAGTGTATAGTTAGGTTTAAAGAAGCAAGTATATAAAAGAACTATGAGCAGGGTTTAAATGTATTATTAAATATATATTGTTTAATTAATATATATTATTTTTTATTAGTAAATAGTTTTATTTGTAAAGGTAAATATATAAAAATTATGTGGTGGTTATAATTTTTTTTATTAGTTTTTGTTTCGTTATGGATTATAGCATTTGTTTAGTGTCAAAGTGTATTGATTTTCAATACATTCCTGATTTTATTTCAATTTTAACTAAAGTTTGGGGAAAATGCTTAATTTTCCAATTTTCCCATAATTTCAAAAAAGAAAATTTAATTTTCTAGTAGTCTTATTTCTAATTTTTGATTGGTTGAATGACCTCTGATAGGACATAATTCCCATGGCGGAGGACATTTTATTTTTGCTATTTTTTATTGCCTCACAATTACTTAAAAAATAAAAATAAAAATAAAAAAATTGTAAGTGGTCATTGTGTACACGAGTCCTCTGACACTTATAGTTTGATTGGCACTGTTGTAGGTGCTTTACGTAGAGGGCGGGGGCACTAAATGAATGTCCAACTCATTGTGCAAAGGAAGTTTCTTGTAGATAGATCGGGCGGGGGGGGGGGAGGAATGCCAAAACTAGCCAAAGGGGATTGATTCATTTGTTCTTCTCTGACAATAGGGCTTCGATGTTCATTATGATTTTACTAGCGAAAGCAGAGGCAATAGGGTATACAATAGCTGGACCAAAGCATAAGATTCACCATTCACATCTCGCAAAGCAACATAAACTATTCTCTCTTTTTTCTTTGTAGCTTGGTCCTTACCTTTTATGATGGCTTTATATGTACATGTGTTGTAAAATTCATACCTTTTGATTATGGCTTATTTCCTTTAACTACAATCAGTTATGAAGATAGATCAGATATTTTCTCTACGATATTATAATAACCATTGTTATATATCAATTATTCATAATTATGTGCAGGAAAAAGTGTGTAGGAGGATACATTTTCTTTGAACCTTCACGCTACCACCTCCGCATCAAATTCGCTTAAATAAAAAGTACTGTTGATTTAAGACGTTATGAACATGGTTTGTACTAGTTTTCTTACGTATAAAGTGTTTATGTTCATTGAAAAACATAAAAAAACGCAACTCATGAACCAAAAATGTCAAAGTTCCTCTACAAGAAAACCTCGACACAAGCAAATTAATTTCTTAAAAAAAGATGTGGGGCAAATAAAACATTTGCTACAAGCTAAAATCTTGGAATTTGGCATTTTCTGCATGGGTTACATCATTAGTGTCAAGCTTTGATTATGTTTTTTTTTATTTTCAAGACATGGTTGGACAAATTATTGATTTGTAGGAGTAATAATTAATATACATAAAATTATATTTCAAAATACAAGATTATAATTTAGTTATTTAAATATTGTGGATGTGTGATTTTCAGTGTATGAAGCTTTGCTTGTGTGGAGTTTTCCTCCGCATAAGGTAGGCACATAGAACATCTACTAGAAGAAAAAAATATTGCCATCTAGCATCTGCCGCACAAGTTACCTCAAAAGCATTAATGGTTAAACAAAAAATAATAACAAGCCAAATAGATTTACAACTAGAAACCATTAGAAAGAAAGGGTGGGCCACATAAAGCACCTGCTACAAGAAAAAATATTGGCATCTGCCACATGGATTACATCAAAAGTGTTACTGGTCAATGCTCAAATGTATCTTGACACATAAATCTAATAAAATCTATATGCTAAACGTATGCAAAATATAAAATAAAATAAAATAACTAACTTTAAATCAAAATATCTTAACCATTAATTCCTAAGATTAAATAATTAACTCTAAAATAAAATAGATTGCCAGTTAACCCTAACGCATTCTCAATATGCAAAAAAAAATCTAAAAATAGCTTGAGAACTAACTCAAGTCCTGAATTTGAATGATGGTGCATAGGGATAATGTTACAAGTTTTGCTTATGTGGAGAGATGGGGTATGTGCGGGAGAAGATGGGTGCATAGAGAACTTAATGTGAAAATGTTCCTTTTGTAGAGCTTTTACTGTGTGGAGAACAAAGTATGTGCAGGACAGTAGTTGTGTAGAGCTTTGGTTTTAGAGCTATGAAGAACAAAGAGTTTTGTGGATGCTCTGACATTATGTTATTGCTATGAGTGCAAAGTTTTCACTATGCTGAGATTTTATATTGGGAATGGGGAAAATTATTATGTTTTGTTGTGCAAAGCTTTTACTGTGCGTAGGACGGGGTATTTTCAGGATAACCAGGTGTGCATAGGGAAATTAATGTTAAATTGTTATTATTATAATGTTTCATTGTGTAGTGCTTGGGCTGTGCGGAAGATGGGGAATGTATGTTGATTTTTCGAATAAATGCCTACGTTAGCTGGAAAGAAAAATAGATAGCTTTGCAAATTAAGTTGCAGAAATATTTTGAAATTTAGTTACTGAGAGAAAAACAACAGCTAAATCGGTAACGTTTTACTTTGAAGTAGGGTATAAGCAACAAATTAAATAGAGCAATACAAATAAATTTCATGCATGGATTATTTTTGAATTATGTCGTAGGGGTTACATCAAAAGTGTCATTGGTCAATGCTCAAATGTATCTCGAAACAAAAATCTAATAAAATCTATACACTAAACATATGCAAAATATAAAATAAAATAAAATAACTAACTTTAAATCAAAATATCTTAACCATTATTCCCTAAGATTAAATAATTAACTCTAAAATAAAATAGCTTGACGCATAACCCTGGTGCATTCTCGATATGTTAAGTAAGATCTAAAAATAGATTGAAAACTAACTCGGGTCTTGAATCCAAGTGATGATGCATAGGGATAATGTTACAATTTTTTCTTGTGCGGAGAGACGAGGTATGTGAGGGAGAATGGGGGTGCATAGGGAACTTCATGTGAAAAGGTTTCCTTTTGTAGAGATTTTACTGTGCCGAGAATGAAGTATGTGCGAGAGAGTAGTTGTGTAGAGCTCTACGTTTAGAGCTATGGAGAACGTGGAGTTTCACGGATGCTCTGACAATATGTTATTGCTCTAAGAATTGGTGTTTGAATTGAATATTTACAGAGGAAGGGGTATGTTCGGGAGAACATGATAATTAAAATTTTTATTTTCATTATATGGAGCTTTTATTGTGCTAAGTTTTTATATTGGGAACGGGGAAAATAATTACGTTTCGTTGTGCGGAGCTTTTACTGTGCGTAGGACGGGGTAGTTTTGGGAGAATGGGTGTGCATAGTGAAATTAATGTTAAACAATTATTATTATTATGTTTCATTTTGCGTCGCTTTGACTCTGGGGAAGATGGAGAATGTATGTCGATTTTTCGAAGAAATGTTTACGTTATCCAGAAAGGAAAATAGATAGTTGTGTAAATTAAACTGCAAAAATATTTTGAAATCAAGTTACTAAGAGAAAAACAAAAACTAAATCAGTAACGATTTACTTTGACATAGTGTATAGGAAACAAATAAAATAGAGCAATGCAAATAAATGTCATGCACGGAAATTAATTTTTTTCTTTTCGAATTCAACCAAAATTTCTTTTTCTAATGTTCAAAACCTCGAAGAAGGACATGTATTGTAAACTAATTTTATTTATCAACAAACAAACAACCCCCACCAACCCCCCCACCCGCCAAAAAAAAAAAAAAACTAACTATCTAACGACGTGAACTAGCTCAAGCTGAGAAGGGGAGGAACCTTGGTCAATGGCCATAATATCATTATCTATTTCATTAGCGTCCCCCTCAGAATTGACGTTTTATGCATGATCCAAATTATTGAGACGAAAACTCAAAGTTTCATTTTCCAATTACAGTCGCTCCATCTTCAAGTCCAGTATTGCCATTTTCTTATTTTGAAGGTCAAAATGGACCAATGTTTGTGATTGAATCATTTTAGCGAACGCCAACTATTCTAGCTAAAGAAGTAATGAGCTTTTTCTTTGCAGTTTCAAAATCACGTTCCATAAACTTTAATTTGTAATATACTTGCTAAAAAACTTAGCGAATTACGGTTCTAATCTCTAACTCTATGTTTGCAGAGTCACTCTAGCATGATGTAAATATATCATTGATCTAAGTTTCCTTGATTTTAAGCCTTTGTCTTTGTCGTTAATGTCTGGTTTGAGTCTGCATAATGTAAATGTATATTTTCCGAAGGACATGTGGAGGATGGCGTATGGGCAAGAAAATAAGGATGCAAAAGGAAATTTATGTCATCGGCGTGTAATTAAGTTAACTATGAAAAAATTTCAAATTAGTATTACTATGTTTCCTTTTGTGAAGCTTTCCTTGTGCGAAGCGTTTACTACACATAGGATGGGTAATGTGAGCTAGAATGCGGTCATTTTCCAGTTTACATTTTCTACAATAAAATATTCTATTTGGTTTTCATTCTTTGGACAAATTTCATTTTTCAGAGTTTTTGCTGCATTCAGTAAAACATTTTAGTAACTTTTTAGCAATATTTAGAGTTAAAATATTACCAATAATATATAGTGATAACAATAATGCCGAAGAACCATGTGGAAAGAAAAAACTTACATAAGTGGAAATATTTCATTATAACAACACAATATCTAATTAGTTAATTAACAAAGTCTTTAGTGCAAAATAAGTTGATTATGCAAGTGTGCAAAACAATCAATAGTGTTTACACTTCGACACTTTTTCCTAAAGTGAGCTAGTGACATAATAGTGGAGACCAAAATTGTTGATAGGTGTTGACATGAACAAAAGTATATTTTATACTTTTTTTGATTAAAAAACTTCTTTATGATTGTAAACGTGCATGAATTGTGCGAAAGGTCTGTGACCCATACTTTAGATTGAATCATTTCAACATGCTTTGAGACCAAATCGATGATAAATTCCAGAGCACTGGCTATTCTAGCTAAAGAAGTGTCGAGCTCTTGTTTTGTAGCTCCAGAATCATGCTCCATAAACTTCAATCTATATTACACTCACTAATAAACTCGGCAAATTACGGTTCTAATCTCTGATTCTATGTTTGTAGAATTGCTCTAGCAATGTAAATATATCATCGATCTAATTTTCCTTGATTTTAAGCCTTTTTCTTTGTCATTAATGTCCGGTTAGAATCTACATAATGTAAAGTTTCATTGTCCAAAGGACATGTGGAGGATGGCGTATCAGTGAGAAAATAGGGGTGCAGAAGGAAATTAATGCCGACAACGCATAATTAATTTAACTATGAACACATTTCGAATTAGTATTATTATGTTTCCTTTTTTGAAGATTTTCTTGTGCAAATATTTTACTGTGCGGAGGATGGGTAATGTGCCCAAGAAAGGGGGCGTTTTCAAGTTTTCATTTTCTAAAATAAAATATTTGGTTTGGTTTTCATGCTTTGGACATATTTCAATTAACAGACTTTTCACCGCACTTCGACAGTCCCTGCTAAAGTGAGCTCATAACATAGTAGTGGGGACCAACATTATTTATAGGTGTGGACATGAACAATAATATTTTTTGTAAATTTTGTGATTAAAAAACTTATTTATGAGTGCAAGCATGCATGAATTATGTGAAAGGTATGTTACTATGTGGAGCATGAAGGTCTATATGATGAAAGCTTGAAAATTTCCTCTGCACAATGGATTTCCTCTGCAGTTTGGTGCATATGTCTACTTACATAAATATAGCCATAAAAAAAGCTTTCATTGTGCAAAGTGAACTTGTAATCAATTGATCAAGGAAGTATTTATCGCAGAAGAACTTCATTTTGTTGGAATGCAGAAACCACACTCGGCCTGCAAGAGGTGTTCATTGACATTTGCACTTAGGCAGAAAGTTTCCTATGGATAGATTTTAGTGTGCACAAAGGTTTCATTGGGGATAAAAAAAAGTCTAATAAACATTAAATAAAGAAACATTACTATTTTATTTTAAATAAGCAACTTTGATTTATTGCAATAAGGAGTTTAATAACAAACATTAAATAAGAAACATCACTATTTCATTTTAAATAATGACAAGATTTTTGCGGCATTGGTAGTGCATCATTTGCCCATATTAGCAGAACATAACATTATGATCAAGTAGGGATTTATGGTAATCGTAAGGCTTCTCTTCAGAGCAGGTTGGTGCAATTAGACGATATAAGCTATTCTTTGTTGTAGACATTCCTTCAACTTTTCTCTGAATTAATAATGTGGCTTTATCAATTCTTGGTGCGAATGTTGTGCTACTTTCCTTATTGCAATTGACGATTTTTCTATTATTTTGATCTATCGGTTGTTTTGTTGGGTTCATTCCACTGGCTGATGTTTTATAGCTCTGGAAACTTCATAAGATTTTCCATTTTTGATAGATGATTATTACACTAGCTTTATTATTAGTAATTGCAAATCCACATGGATACACTTAGGTATGGGAGGTGCGTGAAATATTTTTTAATTTAGATGGAAAAGAAAGCATACATATGCCACGTCTGAAAATTATATCAATTCTTATCAACACAAGGCTTTTTGGTTATATCATTTCAATACACAATAAGTCATAATGCCCGTCTGTGTGCTTCTTCTTCTTTTTGGGAGAGAGTAGCCTAACGAGGGGTTACACCTGTCAAACTTAGGATTTTTTCCAATTATGGTTATTGTTTTGTATCCAGATATGGTTTACTTCAAATTACTTACTGTCACTTCCCTTGGTTGTACACCACTGATATTACATTGAAAACATTGGAATGATTAAAAATATAGCCTAGATAACAATGTATCTAGATAATGATAAAAACCATTAAGCTGTGATTCAAGAATACTACTAATTAACCACTAATATACATTTTGTAAATCTACACACAATGATGTTATCTCTACTAGTTGCAAATATATCGATAAGGTCGTACCTATTGATATTATAAAATACTCTTTTTGATATCTATTTGGTGAACTAAAGTATATATATTTCTTTTCAAGGACCTGTATTTAGCATTCGATTGAGTCATCCTTGATTAGAGAAAAAGATATGAATTCAAGATGGAAGTGTTATTGGTGTTGGATAAATGTTAATTACTAAATGGATATTTCCGCTAATAAATTGATTGGTTTTGCATAAAGATTTTCGTAGAGTGGAGGCTATTTTCATAGTCAATAACGCCTTTCGGAAAACCATATTATTAATTGATAAATAAATTGTCACTAAAGAATTTTATTGTTAATAATTTAGTAAGTGATCGACATATGCGATATTATTGGTGATATTTTAAATGTAAATACCGCTTATCTTCGTATTTCTGAATATCTCTTTGTTTAGGCTCTTATGTAGAAGTGCATGTAGAATTTTCTCTACAAATCATCTAGCTCACTGATATCATGTAGAAATTTCACCCGCAGATCAAACTGATATATGCAATGTACTAAAGCATAATACTAGATCTATATCTACCATAGACTTTGTGGAAGCTAATCAACCATGAGCAACATCAAGCATGAACACATATAACTGATAAGAAGGAATCAATCACACATAACACATAAGAATTTATTCGGGAAAAGAACCAACCTAAAACCCCATCTCTGTATTATCAATCAAGTGGAAATCCTCAACAACATACAAAAAGAATCAACTCAAAAGCTATCTTGCTCTCTCTGTACTCTGATGATTAAGCTCATGGACTACCTAGCCTTGTATATAAAGGTTGCACCTTTGGTCCAAGCTCCTATTTCCTTGCGCAGTTTTGATTGGGGTCCAATTACAAAACACATGTAAATTGGCCTGATCATACCTGCTGTCACCTCAGGTCCAACTACGTAGTCATAGAAGGAGATGAATCCTCATCCATGGATGAGCTTCCTTTATAGGAAAATTTTCATCCAACTGATAGTACATTGTCCCTTCTTTGATCTCAATTGGGTTTCTATATGAATTGACATGCATGAGTTATTCATGAGAGAATATTTAGTTATCTGAAGTGCAGTAGTTACTGCATGCAAGCATTAACTAACTGAACTCACAATTAATTCAACAAACTCTTTGAATTAATCTAACTGGACTTGACTCAGTTAACTGAGCCAACTAATTACAACTCATCCTTATCTCTTTAACTGGTGGGTAAATTCCTCAATTAATAGAGAAACTGTTGCATGTCCTCACATAGACTTCATGTTTGATTTTTCACAACTAATTAACTCATGGAGAATTAATTAATTTATTTTCAAACAACTGTTAAGTTCAAATTCGAATTTTACTTCCTATTTTCAGTCCAGGGACTAACTAAAATAGGAATCCATCCCGAACTGCTAAAAATAAAAATGCTATTTTTAGCACTTCCATTTTTCATTCCCTATTGCTCAATCTAGCATTGGTACCCAAATTGC
Source organism: Pinus taeda (assembly GCA_000404065.3). Taxonomy (NCBI): domain Eukaryota; kingdom Viridiplantae; phylum Streptophyta; class Pinopsida; order Pinales; family Pinaceae; genus Pinus; species Pinus taeda. The sequence goes on along the minus strand of APFE031331770.1, from coordinate 110,289 downwards.
TATTTATACTAGTGCTATTTTTAGCATTTCTTGTTGCTATTTTCAACACTCCCTCTCAACAAGAAAGGCATTCAACTCAAACCGGATCCTATACCTTTGGAATGTTCTGCATGCAACACTTCTACCAAGTGTGGTTGCTCCAGCAACTCTAGAAACGAAAAACTCCCCACTGACCTCTCTGTTGGGCTAGAAACATATTATGATGCTGAAGCTTTATCTATCGCTGACAAGTGCTCCCTCTCTTACCTCTAAGCTGCTACAACACTCCATGCATCTCGCACCATTGCACACCTCTCTGTGCCATCCTGCACCGGTGCAACACTCCTGTGCCTCTCGCATTGTTGCAGCTTGCTAGCTCTACACAGTCCTGGGACTCCTGCACTGTAGCTCTCTTTACCACTCCATCCGCATCTGTCTCTACCCACTCAGCCAGTCCTTCTACTCCTCCTCGAATCAAAGAGGTTGGGTACCTCAAGGATCCTGCCCCTATTCCAGCCTTCTTAGTACGATCACTCCACATCGCCCCACCTCCCACCTAGAGGTATAGATGCATGTGATCCCTCTGCCCACCTAGCTCGAAATTTCACCCTACTAGAGGTCTCTACATGAGTGGATGCCTCCACTCTGTCTCCTCTCGGCTTCCCCAGTTGTGGTTGTTCCACAACCTCTTGACGCAGCTTCACCAATTATGGATCCTCCATAATTGTCTGAGACTTCTTTTGGCGCTGCATGTTGAGAGGTAATGTACTCTCCCTCTCAACCACCAAGTATCTAACCTTTTCCTTGCTCCTCAAGGCTTTGCATGCATCTTGTACCTCAGTGCATACAGGTTCTTGGCTAGCACACCAATCTATTTCCACTTTTCGCCGTCACGAAATTTTCTGGAAAAAGAGCTGATTTTAAATCAGCGATATCTCCCTCATCCGAACTCCAATTCAGCTGATTTTTTTTTTTTTTTTTTTTTTTTTTTTTTTTTTTTTTTTTTTAATTTGGGTCTTTTTCCGCAAGGAATCCAAATATGCTATTTGTTTCTAAAAATTTTGTATAAAAATTTTCAGATCTGCTCTGCAAACTCTCGGCCTAAAACTCAAAACTTTGAAATCTCCTCTCAGTATATTGTTCTTCCTTGATCACCTTTGCTCTGATACCATGTAGAAATTCTCACTGTAGATCACCTGATAATGCAATGTACAAATTTTTTTAGATCTGCTCTGCAAACTCTCGGCCCAAAACTTAAAACTTTGAAATCTCCTCTCAGTATATTGTTCTTCCTTGATCACCTTTGCTCCGATACCATGTAGAATTTTCTCTATAAATTAGCTAGCTCACTGATATCATGTAGAAATTTCACTTGTAGATCAAACTCATATATGCAATGTACTAAAGCATAATACTAGATCTACATATACCATAGACTTTGCAGAAGCTAATCAACCATTAGCAACATCAAGCATGAACACGTATAAATGATAAGAAGGAACCAATCACACATAACACAAAAGAATTTATCCAGGAAAAGCACCAGCCTAAAACCCCATCTTTGTATTATCAATCAAGTGGAAATCCTCAACAACATACAAAAAGAATCAGCTCAAAAGCTATCTTGCTCTCTCTGTACTCTGATGATTAAGCTCATGGACTACCTAACCCTGTATATAAAGGCTACACCTCATGTCCAAGCTCCTATTTCCTTGTGCAGTTTTGATTGGGGTCCAATTACAAAACACATGTGAATTGGCCTGATCATACCTACTTTCACCTCGGGTCCAACTACACAGTCATAGAAGGAGATGAATCCTCATCCATGGATGAGCTTCCTTTATAAGAAAAATTTCATCCAAACGATAGTACACTGTCCCTTATTTGATCTCAATTGGGTCTCTATCTGAACTAACATGCATGAGTTATTCATGAGAGAATATTCAGTTATCTGAAGCGCAACAGTTACTGCATACAAGCATTAACTAACTGAACTCACAATTAATTCAACAAACTGTTTGAATTAATCTAACTGGACTTGACTCAGTTAACTGAGCCAACTAATTACAACTCAATATTACAACTCATCCTTATCTCTTTAATTGATGGATAAATTCCTCAATTAATAGAGAAACTATTGCATGTCCTCACATAGACTTCACGTTTGATTTTTCACAACTAATTAACTCATGGAGAATTAATTATATTTATTTTCAAACAGCCGTTAAGTTCAAATTCAAATTTTACTTCCTATTTTTAGTCCAGGGACTGACTAAAATAGGAATCCATCCCGAACTGCTAAAAATAGCAATGTTATTTTTAGCACTTCCATTTTTCATTCCCTGTTGCTCAATCCAGCACTGGTACCCAAACTGCTATTTATAGTAGTGCTATTTTTAGCATTTCTATTTTTAGCATTTCTTGTTACTATTTTCAACAGTGCGCAGGAAGTAACTACTCCCATATTCTGTTAGCCATTGACATTGGAAGTTGTTATTAAATGATAAATATGTTTGCATTAAAGGCTTCTATTGTTACTATTTTAGTAAGCAGTTGACATATATGAAATTACTGGTAATATTTTAATTGTAAATAATGCTTATCTTTAGGCTCTTGTGTGAAAGTACTTTTCTTCACACTTTGCACTAATCATTTTAATTGCTAATATTATAGTTATAAATAATGCATATCAGTATTCAATTAGTAAAAATTGTGCAAAGTGCACACAAAGTTGTGTACAAAACCACATTTCATTGAGCAAAAACTTTGTTTATAGAACAAGCATAAGTGCGGAGAATGTTCGTTGTGTGGAAGAAGCTTTCAAGTTTACATTGTGCAGATAATAACATTACTTATGCTTATATTATTGATAATATTTTAATTGTAAATAATGTATACTACTACTATTTAAATGATTCTGTACAAAACCACATTTCACTGAGCATAAGCTTTGTTTGTGGGATGTGTGAAAGTGTGGAGAAGGTTCATTGTGTAGAACTTCACTTTTCATATTAAAAACTTTCATTACTAATATTTTAGTATCAAAACGTATTCCATATTTTCTATTTGAATAACATTGTCTATGATTATATTATTCATAATATTTTAGCTGTAAATAATGCATACTATTGCTATTTAATTGATTCATTGTACAAAGGAAGATTTGAAGCCTTCATTATGTGGATGTCCACACTTTGCATTGAAGGATTTCATTGCTAATATTTTAGTATTAAAAATGCATACATTATGCTTATATTATTGATAATATTTAATTGTAAATAATGCATGTGTTTGTATTTCTGAATATGTTTGAAATTAGGCATATGTGCGGAAGTGCAGATGAAGCTTTCAATGTGAGGATCGCCACTCTAGGCACTAAAGGATGTTATTGCTAATGTTTTAGTAGTAAACAATGCATATTTTTTGTTTGCAATAACACCAAAACAATAGTTGGACTTTTACCATATTGTTGCTAAAATTTTAGTCATAAATAAGGTGTATCTCCCTATCTTTATAACTAATTAACTGGAGTCCGCATTTCACTCACATTTATGTCTCAACTCATGCTTTCTTTGCACAATGACATATGCACAACTTCTTCCTCACACGCTATATCTAGACACGCTTCATCAACACACACTTTGGGCAGGACTCCACTAGAGCGAGTATTTACTTTAGTAAGTTGTTGATGTATACAAAATTATTGGTAATATTTTAATTGTAAATAATGCTTATCTTCTTATTTTCAAATATTTCAAATATCACTTTGTTTAGGTTCTTGTGCGGAAGTTCTCTTTGTGTGGATCTCTGCACTTTGCACTAGACAATTATATTGCTAATATTATTGTTAATAATTTAGTTATAATCAATACATATCAGTAGTCAATTGAGTAAAAGTTGTGTGGAGTGCACACAAAGTTGTGTAAAAAATTGCATTTCATTGAGGAGAAGCTTTTTTTATAGGACATGTAGAAGTGTGGACAGTAAATCTATTATTTTCTTGCTTTGCATACTAATGTATTGGTTTGTCTTTCTACATTTTTGATATTGTGGTTATCCTTTTTGCTTATGCTAGACCTTGCAAGTGAAAAAATAAATGTGTTGCATAAGATTACTTACTATCACTTCTGCACTTCATTCTACTAGACGTACTTTGTCTTTGACACATTCTTCGTTGCAGATAGTAAAGTTTTTTTCTCAAGTTTGACAACTATTCTACTATATAGCTATATCTGCAAAAGTTCTAAATGAAAAAGAGTTCAAAAATAAACCAAGAAAATGCTTTTTCCTAGCACATAAAGGAGTTGTGTCTACGTACAACTATTAGAAAATGCTTGTGCATATAACTTTCACTTAGCGAAAAGCAAAAAATGTGGTCGATTGATATATTGTGAAATGCATCTTTGGTTTTAGATTGAGCCTGAACAATATCTCCAATCTGTATTAGATTTGGTTATTTTATGTTCAACATTTGGTCCTTTTCATACGATATTTAGAGATGCCATTCAAGCACAATTAAAATTTGAAGGTGCGTTCATCTATGCTTTGATGTCATATGCAGACTCTCTATTTTGCGTAGATTTAAAGCTCTATGTAATTTCTTTTTAGAATATGTGCGGTAAGGATTCTCTGTCACTGAATAGAGCAATGAATTATAGTAAGAATTGTAAAATAAATTATAATCAGAATAAAATGTTAATGACCGTGGCCATATCTTAGATTTATATGGCATCATATTCAAAACATATTCTTAAAAGACAAAATTGCTAAACATAATCGAAATTGTGCAAATAAAAATGTAAAATAAATGCATTTGTTTTAGCGGAAATTGGGGTTCCACTTCCTTGAATGACATATGTAGCCACAAAACAACAATTTTTCGTATATAGCAATTAGCAAATATCAACATAACATAATCAACAAAGCTAAATTCTCTTATATTGGCTAACAAAAAATCGAATGTTGAACAATTTGAAAATACTCACACTTTGCAAAATTGTTTTCTATGACTATGCTTCTGTAAGATGTATTATGACTCATCTAGATAATGATGAAGATGATTAAACTGTCATTCAAAAATAATTTCATATGTTTTCTTTGAATTCATTTGTCATTATTATAGAAATTATGGTAATTCCTTCGTATTCGAATATGGTTTGCGTCAAACTACTTACTGTCACTTCCCCTAGATGTACATCATCATTATTGCATTGAAAACATTAGGGAAATGAAAAATCTAGATAATAATTAGGACGATTAAAAATTAGATAACAATTTACCAAGATAACGATTTATCTAGGGATGTGCCATAAATATGTCATTATGTTTCTTTTCCTGCTAACATATCAGTTTGACATTCTGCATTATCGACACTCTAGTTACCTTTTTTTCTAATGCTAGAATATGCAAATGAAAAAATAAATGTATTGTGTCAGATTGCTTATTGTCACTTTTGCATGTCCATTCTTCCGGACATACTCAATAACATAGTAGTGGGGAGCATAATTGCTTAGAGGCATCAACATGAACAAAAGATTTTTTTGTAATTTTTGTGATTAAAAAACTTGCTTATGAGTACAAATGTGCATGAATTATGGAGAATGTATGTGATTGTGTGGAGTGTGGAGGTCCACACGATGAAAGCTTGAAAGCTTCCTCCAGACAATGGGTTTCCTCTGCAGTTCAAACATATGCCTATTTACACAAGGGTAATCGTAAACAAAACTTTTATTGTTTGAGGAGCATAACCTTTAATCAAATGATCAGTAAATTCTTTAGTGTAGAAGAACTTGATTTTGCTGGAGTGTGAAAACCAGACTCAGTCTGCAATAGGTGTTCGTTCACATTTGTGCTTAGGCGGAAAGTTTCCTATAGATAGATTTTAGCATGCAAGAGTTATTGTTGGGGATACAGAAAGCCTAATAAACATTAAATAACATAGAAACAATTGATCATTAATGTTTTCTAGTGTACTGATTCTCCCAGACCATTCAACTTTGATTTGCCTCATTCAATTAACATTTAACAATTCTCTTTTGTTCTTGTCCAGATCAAACAACAATTCAAGCCTTTGACTAAATAAGAAACATTAATTTATTGTAATAAGGACTTTAATAAAAATTAATTAAGAAACATCACTATTTCATTTTAAATAACATAGAAACTATTCCTCATTAATAAGGTTCAATTTCGAAAAACTTACTTCCATTATGTGTTGATGGACCATTGATCAAATTTTTCATTTTATAGATTATAATGTTATGTGTTGAGAATATGGGCATATGATATCACCATTAATAACAAGTGCATCATTTTTGGTGTGTTGGCAGTGCAACATTTTCCCATATTTCCAGCACTGAACATTATGATTAAGTAGGCCTTCCTGGTAATCGCAGGGCTTCTCTTCAAAGAATCTTGGTGCAATTGGATCATAGCACATCAGTATAAAATATAAGCTCTTCTTCATTGTAGATATTCCTTTAAATTTTCTATGAATTAGTAACATGCCTTTATCTATTCTTGGTGCAGTTGTTGCGCTACTTTCCTTGTTGCAATTGCGGATTGTTCTATTCTACTAATTTTATGTAAAGAAATAAAATCTCGAACAATACTCCAAGCTCTTAAATGCAATTTGCAAAGAGAAAACACTACATGATTTGTAGAAAATGTTATTTTATTTTATTTTATTTTTTATTTTTATTTATTTATTTATTTAAATTTAAATTATTATTTTTTTAGGTCTCAGCATATGATTCAGAAATAACACCTACGGTTTTCTTTCAATTCAATTGTGATTATTATAGAAATCATGGTAATTCTTTCGTATTCAATTATAGATTGCGTGAGATTTCTTACTATTACTTTCGTTGGTTGTGTGTTGTCAATATTGCATCGAAGGCATTGAAACGATTAAAAATATAGGCTAGATAATTGTGTATCTAGATAATGATGATGATGATTAAATCGTGATTCAAGAATAACATCAATTGTTTTCATTCAATTCATTTTTCATTATTATAGAAATTATGATAATTCCTTTGTATTCAGATATAGATTATGTCAAATTGCTCACTATCACTTCCCTTAGTTGTTTGCCATCAATATTGCATCGAAGGTAGTGGGGTGATTAAAAATCATAATAATGTATCTAGATAATGATTTATCTAAGGACGTGTCGTGATACAACTAGAATGAGATTTTCCCTTGCGAATCACTCGGTTTTTTCCTCGTTGAGTCATGGTTTCTCTATTTAGCGATAAACCAGCCTTACAATACTTATTTCAAAAAGAAACTGCATAGAGATCTGAATTTCCGCAAAATAGAGTATTTGTGTAGGATGTTGAATCATAGATGAACACATTTTTAGATTTCAATTGTTTCTGAATGGCACCTTTAAATATCATAGAAAAAGCACCAAGTGCTATGTAGAAATTCTGCAAATTCTCTACAAATCTCGCTCTAAGGCCATGTAGAAAATCTAACTGTAGATTAACGTGATAATGCAATGTCAATCAAGGCAAAATACTATAATCTACTTCTACTATCAATTTGCTTTGCAGAAGCTTAAAGATTGAGCAAGATCGAGCTAAACACATATAACTAGAAGAATAAGAATCAATGCACAATACACATGAAAATACTTTGGGGAAAGCCTTAGTTAAAAGACCCACTATTCATATTATCATACAAGGTGGAAATACATAAGAATTATACAAAGCTTTAGCTCTCACAGCTAGCCAGCTCTCAGTAAAATCCTCTTGGATAGTCACAGGAAAACCTGACTTCTCAAAAACCTTCTCCTCTTCCCTCCAAGCTCCTATTTCCTTGCGTTGTTCCTCTGGGATGATTCACCTTCAACCAACTGGATTATTGCTCTTACACACTATAAAACTGTGCAATCCTCAAGGAACCTTACCTTGACAGCATGCATGAGTTTTTGATGACGGAATCTTCAGTTATCTAGAGTACACTGGTTGAGTGCATGCATGCATCAGCTGATTGATAACTCACAATTAGTTCCTCAAACAGTTTGGAACTAATTTAACTGGACTTAACATAGTAAATTGAGTTAACTAATTACAACTCAAATATAACTCAATCTTATCTCCTTAATTAAGGGATAATCTCCTTAATTTAAGGGATAACTATTGCATGACTTCATAAAGACTTCTAACTTGAATTTCTCCAACTAATTAATCCACAATGAATTAATTAATTATTTCCAAGAAGCTGGTGAGACTAAATTCGATTTTAATTCACAATTTTAATTCAAGGACAAATTAAAATTGAAATTTCTGGATTCTATTTTTATCATTTCTTGTTGCTATTTTCAACACTCCCTCTCAACAAGAAAGGAATTCAACTTGATCCCGATCGTGAACCATTAGAATGTTATGCATACAACACTTTTCTCTAGTGTTGTTGCTCCAACAACTCTAGAAACAATAAAACATCCAACCTGAATCAGTATGATGCATCTGTCATCAAAGTCTCTGACTGCTATTGGCTCTGTGAACTGAAAACTTTGCACTTCTGTCGACTCTATCTGTCTGCACTGTTTTCAATCCTTCTCTGTGCTCTTCAGTATCTGACTACTCTAGCCTCTGTCACTTTGAACTCTGACTACATCAATCCCTCCGGTTCCTCCCGCTACTATGTACTTTGGGCTCTCGTAGCAAGGTACGATCCATGAGATAAAACCTCTCAATGGACCCTGCCCAATTTCAGCCTTCATGGGACTATCACTTCACATCACCCCACCTCACACCTGGAGGTATGGCTGCATGTGATCCCTCTTCCCACTTCAATTGTGGCTCCTCCACAATTGTCTGAGACTTATTTTGGGGCTACATGTTGAGAGGTAATTTACTCTCCCTCTCGACCACCAAGTCTCTAACATTTGCCTTGCTCCTCAAGGCTTTGCATGCATCTTGAACCTCAGGAGCATACAAGTTCTTAACTCGTGAACCGATTTGTTTCACCTGTGTCGTGGTGATGTGTCTAAGGAAAACCTTTCCCTTACTAAAGACAACATCGTAGCTTTTTTCCTCCAATTTCGCGACCAATACCAAGTTCTTCTTCAGTCCAGGCACATACTTCACATCTGTTAAGGTGATAGGAGCTCCATGCTCCCTCTGAAAAGAAACCGTGCCCTCTCCTGAAACAATATACCTTTCGTCGTCACCCATCTCTATGCACATCTTGAGGTCTTTCTCCTCCAAGGCACTAAATAAACTTTTATTACTGGTCATGTGGAATGAGGCTCCATTGTCAAGATACCAAACACAACCCATCATTGATGACACCATGCATGCGATGAGGGTAAAGTACATTTTGAACTGAGAGGATAATGCCCCACCTTTCGATCCTTTCGAGGATCCCTTCTTGGACTTATTCGATGGGCAATTACTAATCAACTTGCCTCTGTTAAAATCATTTTAGATGATCAAATTAGAGTTATTTAGCTAATGTGTTCTATGCCAGACAGCTGGGAAAATTTAATTGTAGCTATGAGCACTTCAACAAATATAGGGACCTTGAAGTTTGATGATGTTAGTAGCAGTTTAATGAATGAGGAGATGCGACGCAAGTCAATTGCAGAAAACCAGGGAGGACAGGCTCTGGCTCTAGCTAAATGTGGTAGGAGAATGGATCGAGGCCGGCAAGAGCGATCAAGATCAAGAGGCCCATCAAAATCAAAGAGAGGAAGGATCATTTGCTTTCATTGTGGCAAACCCGGGCACATGAAGAAAGAATGTCGATTATGGAAGAAAGGACAAAAGGATCAGAGACTGTCTAGTACAAATCACAAGTCATCCAACACAAATGAAGGTGAGACTACTACTCTTTACTGTTTAGCCACAAATGGTGATGTGTTGTTTACTGTTTTAGTAGAGGATGCATGTGTATATACATCTAGTAGTAGCTTTGATTGGATCCTTGACTCTGGGGCATCTCACCATGTAACCCCATGCAAAGATAGTTTTGTTTCATATAATCTCGGTGATTATGGTAGAGTGCATTTGGGGAATAATCATTTTTGCAGTATCGTTGGAGTGGGAGATGTCCAGATCAAGATGAAAGATGGACAAAATATATTGTTCAAACAAGTCAGGCATGTACCAGAAATGCGCATGAGTTTAATCTCTATGGGACGACTGGCTGATGAAGGCTATTTGACAAGCTTTGGAAAAGGAGGCTGGAAAATTAGCAAAGGTGCATTGGTTGTGGCTAAAGGACCCAAGACAGGAACATTATACACATTGAAGGCATTGATAGGAAAATTAGATTTGGTTGTTGTCACAAAAGAAGGAAATTCAACAGATCTGTGGCATAAGCGTTTGGGTCACATGAGCAAGAAGGGCTTAAAAATCCTTGTTGGTAAAAATTTATTGCCAGGTTTGAAATCCTACAATCTTGATCCTTGTGAACATTGTATATATGGTAGACAAAAAAGGGTTTCATTCCTTAGAGGTGGCCATGAAAGAAAGAAAAATGTGTTAGAATTGGTACACTCAGATGTGTTTGGGCCTGTTAACATCAAATCATTAGGAGGAGCATCATATTTTGCAACATTTGTAGATGATGCATCCAGGAAAGTTTGGGCATATTCTATGAAAAATGAAAATGAAGTGTTTGGAATATTTCAAAAATTCCATGTTGCCGTTGAAAGAGAGACTAACAAATTGCTGAAGTGTTTAAGAACAGATAATGGTGGAGAATATTGCTCAAATGCATTTAAGGAATATTGTAACAGGTTTGGCATAAAGCATGAGAAGACTGTGCGTGGTACTCCTCAACAAAATGGTGCCGCAGAAAGGATGAATTGTACCATTATGGAAAAGGTGCGAAGTATGTTGTCCAATTCCGGTTTGGAGAAGAATTTTTGGGCTGAAGCAGTCAGGACCGCTTGCTACCTCATAAATAGATCTCCAACTACAGCCTTGGATTGCAGTATCCTTGAAGAAGTTTGGATTGGTAAGAATTTGAATTATTCTCACTTGAAAACTTTGGATGTGAAGCATTCGTACATATTCCCAAAGAAAATAGAACTAAGCTAGATGATAAATCTATGAAATGCATTTTTTTGGGATATGCGGATGAAGATCTTGGTTATCATCTATGGGATCTAATCAAACATAAAATTATTAGAAGCAAGGATGTTATATTTAATGAGTAAGAAATGTTTAAGAGGACTGTAGGCGAGTTGGAAGTTAAGAAGGTTATTGACAGGTTTGAAGAGCAGCAAGAAAACATACCACCAATACAAGAAAATGAATAACAAATTTAGGGGCATGAAGAACAACAAGTGGAAAATAATGAACAACAAGAAGAAGGAATCTTGCAGGAACCTTTACAAGAGATTCAACTTGATAATGCACCAGCACAGTTGGTTCACAGATCTTCTAGGCCTCATAAGCCTTCACAAAGGTATCCTCCTTCAAACTATATTTTGTTGACTGATGAAGGTGAGCCTAATTGTTTTCAAGAAGCTTGTAAAGTCGAGCACATTAAAGAATGGAAGAAAACAATGGAAGAAGAAATGAACTCTTTGCAGGAAAATAAAACTTGGGAGTTGGTAAACCTCCCAAAAGGTAGAAAGGCTCTACAAAACAAATGGGTGTATGCGATTAAGTATGAAGGTGACGAAAAGAAGGAGAGGTATAAAGCAACACTGGTGTTGAAAGGTTTTGCCCAAAAATAAGGTATTGACTTCACTGAAATTTTCTCACCTGTTGTTAAAATGTCATCCATTAGAGTCATTCTTGGTCTAGTTGCTGCTTTAGACCTAGAATGTGAATAGTGAGATGTAAAAACTGCTTTCTTTCATGGTGAATTGGAGGAAGAAATTTATATGGAGCAGCCAGAAGACTTCATAGAAAAAGGCAAAGAAGGCCTTGTTTGTAGGTTGAAGAAGAGTCTCTATGGGTTGAAACAAGCACCTCGACAATGGTACAAGAAATTTGATTCATTCATGTTGGAACATGATTTTCAGAGGTTGGAAGCTGACCATTGTGTCTATATCAAAAGGTATGATCAAGGAAAGTATATCATATTATTGTTATATGTGGATGACATGTTGATTGTTGGGCATGATAAGAATAAGATCAATAGGTTGAAGAAAGATTTGGGTAGCAAATTTGCAATGAAGAATTTGGGACCAGCACAACAGATATTGGGCATGCGGATTATGCGTGACAAGAAAAACAAAAGGTTGCCACTGTCACAAGAAAAATATATCAAGAAGGTGCTTGACAGGTTTAATATGAAGGATGCCAAGCCAGTTGGTACACCACTTGCAACCCACTTCAAGTTGAGTACTGAATTATGTCCTAGTGATGACAAGGAGAAAGAAGAGATGAGAAAGATTCCTTATGCTTCAGCAGTTGCAGTTTGATGTATGCCATGGTATGCACACAACCAGACATGGCATATTCAGTGGGAGTAGTGAGTAGGTTCCTTGCCAATCCAGACAAACAACATTGGCAAGTAGTAAAATGGATTTTAAGGTATCTCAAGGGTACTAGTCATTATTGTTTATGTTTTGGTCATGATGAGATTGTGCTTGAAGGATTTATAGATGCAGATATGGCTGGAGATATGGATACCAAAAAGTCCACTACAGGTTATTTGTATACATTTGCAGGTGCAACAATATCTTGGGTGTCAAGGCTACAAAGAATAGTAGCCCTCTCTACAACAGAAGCAGAGTACATAGCTGCAACAGAAGCTTGTAAAAAGATGTTGTGGATGCAGCGATTCCTAGGAGAGATAGGAATAAAGCAGGACAAGCATGTGTTATATTGTGATAGTCAGAGTGCCATTCACTTGGCGAAAAATCCAGCATTTCATTCAAAAACCAAGCCCATTGACTTAAGGTACCATTGGGTCCGACATGTGTTGGAGGAAGAACAGTTATCCTTGGAAAAGATCCATACAGATAGGAACCCTACTGATATGCTCACTAAGATTCTAGCACAAAATAAACATGAGTTATGTAGAGGCATGGTAGGACTCAGTGTGACTTGATGACTCTTATTTGGCTTCAAGTGGGAAAATGTTAAGTGTGAAGCGAAAATCACGCAGTATTCTAGATCCTTCTAGATAAGATTTTTATAGATCTCCAGGATTCTAGATCCTCCTACACTGCCAGTGGTTTCTAGGTCATTCCAGATCTCTATCTAAATCACATATAGGATTCTAGATCCTTCTTCTGCCTCTATAAATTTGTAATTTTTCTAGCCATGGAAAGCAAGCCAAGGCCAAGCCTGTTATGTAATGCAAAGTGATTTCTGTTCTCCAGTGATTGCTCTATCTATTCCGTTGTTTCTGACTAAGTAATCTTGTCCATTTGTTTGTCTCTTATTGGCGTCTAAGTATCTGAGTATAAATCTGCTGTGTGTTATGTATACTCTGGTCTAACACATTTTTCTCTTATAAAAAACCTCCGCCCCATTCCCGGGGTTCTGTAGCTTGGGAATGCTCAGCGAGACAACGCAATCAAATATAACGACACAAATACCAGAGATACCAGGTGTACCAGAGGTACCAAACCGCTGGCCGAAAAAACCAGAATGAAAGCGACCAGCTGGAGTTCAATTACTCTCAAGGAACCCATCACGCCGCCCATTAAACCTTGCCCTCTCACGTCCCGCTCGCCTTCGCTCATCTCGCTCTGCAAGCGAGGCGCTACAGCTAGCGATAAGCTCGACATATATTTACAATATACACAACCTCTGCAAATCTCAATCGCTTGTTATGTCACAATTTATGAAACAGCTAGTGTCCTGAAATAAAAAACTAGTGTCTAAGGTTCTGAATTGTTCAGGGATTTATAAAACTGATAGAAGAATATGAAACGAAGGAATTGATTATCGAAGTGGTGATTGAAAATAGTGGATAGCGCAAAGCATCCGCGGCCATTGTTGTGGCAGCTTCGCAGGAGGACAACAACCCATGGGTCGCCTTACTCCAATTAGAATATTTGCTGTCATGACACGCGTACACTATGGCATGACACGACTCAGAATTACACAGTTCGGTGGCAGACCAGCTTTGAAAAGATTTGGCTGACGAACTTATTTCTGGTGTGAAGGGTTTTTCCCACCATTGTCTCCACACCATATTATGCGACAGTCGTGGCAAGGCATGTGTTCTTATCACGTGGCATGTTGATGACACGCCGGACTTGGAAAAGGGTTAATGAAATGGCTTTTAAGGTTGAGTTAAAGGAAATAAGTCACATTCTTTCTTGTTATAATGTAGTTAAAGATTTTACTCTTAATTAATACAGGACATTTTGTTTCTTGCTTAGTTATTAAGTTACTTATGTAAACAGAAAAAAATTCAAAATAATGAATCTTGGTAACACCTCCCGTCCGGGTTACTTCTGTAATATAAAACTCACTCTAAGGAAAAAAACATTACATTAAGAAGGTTGCTGACCCATTTAATTTGATCGTGCATTTTTTTATGACTTCTTGAGCTTCTAGTTATTGGTCTTCTACAATAAAGATCTATCTCTGGTTTAGGTTGTGGTGGTCGTTTTGGCAGTGTATTGATAATTTTTAAGGTTTTTTTTTTTTAATTTTTCATAACAATTGTATATAATTTTTTTTACAAATAATTTTTTATCATAATTTAATTATCAAATCAGCGAATACAACTATTTAAATATAAATAAACTTTATATTTATACCACGCTAACTAACCTAAATTAAATTATTTAAACATAATAAGAATTCAGCTAATACAATTATAAATATTAATTTTTACTAAAGGTATTGTAAAAGGAAGTAAAAGTTGTTGGCCGATGCCATTGACAAATTATACTATTTATTAATACAAGAATATATACTCACAATAATTCATATTAATTTTATAATAGGAATTAATTTTATACATTTATCGTGCTTTTAGGTAGTGTATTCAAGTTTTGAGAATCACATTTGAGTTTATGAAATTAGAAAATTAACAATTAATGTGATTCCAGAATAGTTGAATTTATGGAAGAGTAAATTGTGTCAAAAACATATTTAAATGAAAATATGGGCTTAGTAGAAACAATATATTAAATAGTTTTTATTCAATTTGATTTACATCAAACTCATATTTAGTTTAATTATTTTTATCTAACAAAACAACAAAATTGGATAAATTAAACATTAACCTTAAAGAATTCTACTCCAATATAAAATTTAATTAAAAAGTTAATGGGAGGTGTGAAATTAAGTTAATGAGAGGTGTGAGCTAATTTCAATTAGTACAAATACACTTTACAAAAGTGTATTAATTTGGATATAAGCAGATCTATACGAAAGAATTATAAATGGTAAAAGCAATAATTATAAGGAATTATACTAGCATTTGTACCAGATGTTGCAAAGGAAACACCTTAAGGCATAAATTGAAGAACACAAATACAACAAAAGAATACTTGGATAAAGAATAAAAATATATTGAATGGTCAAATCAATGCCCCATTAATTGGAACCACTGAGTAGACATATCTATCAACATTAGGATTATACACAATGATCAAAAAATTTCTCATATACAAACAACACCTTCCACAACAACCTTTTGTCACATCCACATTTTAAAAAATGCCTTGGAACGTGATTGGAATCTCCCATATTGGAATTAACATGGTAACATCCCATACCCAATTAGAATTACCTGTCAAGAAAGAAATCAGAGTCAGAAATGGAAATCAGCGCCAAGATTCATAAGCAATAGAAGCTAATCAATCAGCAGTCCAGAAGTGAGAAGACGGGACACTTATCAAAATATTCTTTTGTTGTATTTGTGTTCTTCAATTTATGTCTAACATTATTTCTTTTACAACTTCTGATGCAAATGCTAGTAATAAAAAAATAAAAAATTATACAAATAAAAAATAAATCAAAAAACATAGGCAAAAACGGAAAACACATCCCATATTGTTGACGGTAAACATGGTGGCAAAATCGCCATCCGAATACCAAATTTGAAAGATTCTGTAAATGATACGTAAAAGTAGAACTGTGTACGGTTTCAGCCATGATAAGATATTGCGGGCGAGTGGGGGATTATGCCGTTTGTGCTTCTTATATAAAATGCTCCTTTTTTTAACTTCCACAACCTTTATTCCTTGCTTTACGGATGACCCCTTGTTATACTCAATCACTCCATTCTGGCATTTTTCTTATAAAAGCATAAAAGTGAACATTATAAGATAACCCACCTTGAATTTTCCTAGTTACTTTTAAGTATTTGGCAACTTGAAGATTTTGTGCGTCAGTGAACTGTCCAATCAGTCCTGAAAATCGGCCGGAAAAGGAGATGCATACTACGCTCTATATGTCTTATTATATATAACTTTTAAGATTGAGTTAACATAATTTATATTCTTTTTGTATATCGATGTTTCTAGGGACACATGTTTTTAGATTATGTTACAATACTTCACTTGAAGAAGGAATAGAATAGAAAGACATTATATAGGCCCGTTAGAGAAATATATGTAAATTAAAGTGTTTTAAAAAAAATATTTATGTAAGGTTATAGTTTGTAGAATAAATGGTGATGGGTGTATTGTTAAGTTATTTTGTGAGTGAAAGTTATTAATTTGAAATTTTATAGACAGAAATTCTGTCATGTTAAAGGTTGGTGTGACTTAGATTGGGTATGATCCCCAGTGATTTTAATAACTTAAATGCTTTTGTGCCACTGTTTTTCAAGCTACAAATCAAACTTGATGTAATCTCTAAAAAAATTAATCAACTTAATAAATAACAAAAAATATTCATATAATTGATTTTGAATAACAAAACATTTAATTAAAAATTCTTTAAAAAGAATAATTTTATTGGTTAA
Organism: Pinus taeda; assembly: GCA_000404065.3. Lineage (NCBI taxonomy): Eukaryota > Viridiplantae > Streptophyta > Pinopsida > Pinales > Pinaceae > Pinus > Pinus taeda. The sequence goes on along the minus strand of APFE031331770.1, from coordinate 93,453 downwards.
AAATTTGATTAGCTAGTAAAAAAAATCATATATATATTATTTTGAAATCTCCTTAAAACAAAGATGTATGAGAAAAGATGGAAAAGATAATAGCTAGAAAAATCTCCTTAAAACAAAGATGTATGAGAAAGGATCGAAAGGATAATAGCTAGAACTCTTGGGTAAGTAAAGGTATAAAAGAGGCTTTTAGCTCTTGATGTATAAAAAATTATAGATGAGAGCCCTTCTTCCTATTATAGTCCAAAGAGATTGTCTAGCTTAGAACTTAAAAATAAAAGAGATATTACCTCTTAAATGACATAAGCATATTAAATTCTCACCAACAAAATTAGGGGAAATAAAACACGTATATTGGGATAGAAGAGTTAATTAAGAACAACCTTCAATGGATATACTTTGATGAGGCATTGCAAGGGATCCTTCCCCACAAGGGATTATAAGGAATTCTATATTTTTTCACATCGTAGCATTTCTTTCAAAACTCGAATAATCCATTACTCTCTGGAACTAATGACTCAAACTAATTTTGAGTTTGACCTTACAATTTGGTGTATCACATATTCAATTTTTTGGTTATTCAATGGATACACAAGGAAATTGTTCTTAGAAATTTCATCTTAAAGTTTTGTATAAAATGTAATTTCCATTTATAGAATTCTCATATATATTTTTCTCGTATTTATAAAAGAATAACAGATAAATATTTATAGAATTTTCACATATATTTTTTCTTCTATTT
>APFE031331770.1:77856-92246 GCA_000404065.3 Pinus taeda | reverse complement strand
AAAAAAAAAAATTTACTAGTTTTATTTCTAATTTTTGATTTTTTTTTTTGGTCAAGTAAGAGTGGTGCCTTCAATTAACTTCAAAAATAAGATTACATATGGTACAACGTCTTTACAAGTGTAAATACTAGCAAAAGACAGACCCGTTGATGAAAACAAGCAACAGGGTCAACAATACCCCAAACATCACACATTAAAAGAAAAAAAGAATACTCTTCCTCCTAATCTTGGCTTGTTGCACCTCGCATTGACTGCAAGCCGCCAACACATGAAACTACGAAATGCGAGAGTCCATCACAACCTCGCAAAACTTGACACATATCGGCTTATCACGCATCTCGTCTTATCACACATTTCGGTTTATCGCACATCGCAGTGACTGCACGCTGCCAACCCTTGAAACTGCGAAATGCGGGAGTAAACCACCACCGTTCGATCAAACTATTGATCAGATGGTCCACAGTCCAACACATCGCAATATCGTAAAACTGAGTTTATCGTTGGCCGTACACTTTTACCGAAAGACAAAATGTGATTGAATCTCCGCCGTCGATCTGGTTCTTGATCCGACGGTTGAAGCAACATCGCTTCAAGAACTTGCACGCCCATTAACCACTTTCCGAACCCGATAAAGAAAAAGAACCTGTGATCTATAAAAAATCAGGTCCGCTCTTTGGCTTAACTCCCCCCCATCTTAAAACCTGATATCCATTCAAAGACGGGATACTTAGATCCAACGGTTTGTGGCTAATCAAACTAGCACGCGCATTACCAATGGCTAAACCCCCATAATGGAATATGACATTAGTTCACGGAAAAAAGGATCGACGATTAGGATTTACTGCGGCACTTCAGCCCAACGCAAGAACTTTTGTTCGCTCCTACTCCCACGAAATGTTTCCACCAAATATGTCTGTTGATCTGCCATGATCAAACAATTCCTATGCATCATTCTCTTCACTTCGGGTTTATGTCCTTCCTTCCTCTCCCACCGAAAATTCGGGTCCGGTCTAAGTCTTAACCTTCGATCACTTTTAAAACCTGATACCCATACGATCAAGCCCCTGTTGATGGATGGTCATTAGAGATATCGAATCAGAAACTAGCGCGACCTTTACCCGCTTTATAGAGTTGATAAAGATTATAAACCGCTAATCTATAAATCTTTGGGTCTGCTTGTAGACTTTACCTTCAGTCATTTTTCAGCCTGATAGCCATTCGATAACGAAAGGCCATCAAAATCTTTGGTCAGCGGCCTTTCTATTAGCCCTTTATTTACCATGTACTCCTCCCCTGTAGCTTGCTTTGTCTTAAGCATTCTTTGTGGCATTAGTGGTTAGGATTAACTCCTACTTTTATTCTTTCCTGCTTCCACTGGTCTTCCTTCTGTTCATTTCTCATGGTTTGGAAGTGCTCCATGTCTTTGGCTGCCTTTCTTTGACAATCATCACGCAATTTCCCCGATGGTGTTGAATCCCAAGTGTACCTGCTATAAATTTCCTTGTGAAGCACTCCTTCATTTGCCAAACGATCAACTAGCATAATGGCTTTTCTTCGCACATGGACGAAGCTAACAGTGCTCAGGGTTCAAAAGTGGGAAGAAATACATTGAAAGACTTGAGACAGTCTCCAATGTTTCGAAACTCTTCCTGGTGTCGTTCCATTACATATCTACTTGGTCGCATTGATGACCAATTCAGAGTCTGCTTCAACGATGACGTTGTATAAATTTGACTCGATCAAGATTTCCATACACTGCTCTAAGGCCATGAGCTCCGCCATGTTATTGGTGGCAATCCCCAAATGACTATGAAAGATGTCCTTTATGTGACCTTGCTCATCTCTTATAACCCCACCAAATCCAGCCATCCCAGGGTTGCCCTTAGAGGCTCCGTCTATATTGATTTTCAAAAAGCCATGAGGAGGAGGCTACCAAATGTCTTTACCAAAAGTTGTTTGGCTCACACCCTTGTTTATGCCCTGGGGAACCAGCACACGGAGACCCAACTGCAGCAGTATGTGAGCATCCTGGGGCAAAGGAGAGTTCTCAGGAAGTTTCCACAAAAGGGCTCCAACTGTGTCTTTGAGTTGTCGTAATATTTGTGCAATGATGTACTGGGTCGAGCCAATTTTGTTCTTGAAAATCTTGCCATTGTGTTCTTTCCATACATCCCAGATAATAAAGCCTAGAACCAGAGTCCAAGCTTTATTGATGATTTCATTGCTTGAGAAGTTTTTCCTCCAATTCTTCAAAGTGTTAGTGATGATGAGTCTGTCCCTGTCAGTTTTCTTGAAGACTGAGGCCACCCAATCCCACAAGGTAGAGGTGAATGGGCAGAGGTTGAGTAAGTGTTCCATCATCTCCTCTTGTAAGCCACATAGACGGCATTTGGATGGGCCAACAAAACCACTTTTTAGAAGATTCTATCAAGTTAGAATTTTCTTTTGTTGGATTAACCACATAAACAAATTTATTTTCATCCAATGTGGGTTCTGCCAAAGGTTCTTCCACACCTAATTAGGGTTTTGATAATCAAACCCTAGGGCTATTCATTTAGCTTCTTTGAAGTTAAAGTTGCCTTTGGTGTTTCTTCCCCATCTCAGTTGGTTAGACAAGGATGACACCAAAATCTCTCTCTGTTCCAACTCCAGAGCAAGAGAAATTTCTTGGGCCTTCAAAGGGCTTTCTTCACTATAACCTAGATCCTTCCATATTCTCCATTTACCATTGTTCCTTACCTGATCCCAGAAGTCACTTACCATATGTAAACCTTTGTTGTCAATGTCATTCTTGAGAGCGGTTAATTATTCCTTGAATAAATTTGGTTCCTGCTACCAGTTATCCTCCCAAAACCATGCCAAGTTCCCGTGCTCGGATCTCCCAGAAACTATGCTGTTGGACAATGGCTCTATTCTCCCAAGAAAGGTTCCAAATGTGGGATCCCTTGATGAGCTCTGACATTCGGATATGATACCTCTTCTGCCAATTATTTGCATATTTTTGTTTCCAAAGCTTGGCCTAAGGGGTTGCCAATTCCTTAAGCCACCTCCACTAAAGTTTTGCTCCCGAAACTCTGCTAAGGGTTTCAGGGTCATGAATCCCCAAAGCACCATGGTCCTTAGGTTTACAGAGCTTGTCCCAAGCTAGCAAGGCCCACTTATTTTTCTCTTCCCCTCTGCCCTAAAGAAAATCTCGTTGAATGCTCCTGATCTATTGCATAACTCCTTTAGGAGCAGGAAGAGCTAAAAACATGAAAATGGGAATAGCTTGCAGGACCGCCCTCATAAGCACAAGATGCCCCGCCAAATTTAAAGACTTGCATGTCCATTTCATGACCTTGTCTTGAAGTTTATTCATTACCGGCTCCTAGACTCCCTTGCTTAGAGGTTTGTCCATAAGAGGCATTCCAAGGTACTTGGAAGGTAACTAATCCCTTTCAAACCTGAGAATTTTGGTGAGGTTCCTCTAAATAGCAATGTCAGTGTTAATAAATAAAAATTTTGATTTTTCAAGGCTTACCTTTGTATCGGCGGCCATAGTGAAGTTGTTCAGGATTTGTTTGAAATCTCTGGCTTCCCTGACCATGGGAATACCCTGTAGCATTGTGTCATCCACAAATTGTTGATGAGTAAAAGTAACACCATCCAAGGTAAGTTTCAGACCCTGGATTCTTCCTTCAGCATTTTCTGTTTTGATCGCTCTGCCTAGCCCTTCCATCATGAGAACGAAGAGGAAGGAGGAGAGCAGATCCCCTTGTCTAAGACCCTTAGAAGGCATAAAGGTTATGGAAGGAGAGCCGTTAACTAGGATGGAAAAACTAGCTATGGATACAAGGGCCATAACCCATCTTATCCAGTTGTGGTCGAAGCCATAAGCTCTTAGCACTGCCTTGATGTAAGACCAACTTAGCTTATCATAAGCTTTCACTAGGTCAAGCTATATGATCATACCAGCTTGCTTATTGCTCTTAAGAGAGTGTACCACCTCGTGAGCTTGGATGATGTTATTGAGAATCTATCTTCCTTCCACATAACTAGTTTGCTCCTCTGAGAGAAGAGCTAGAAGCAGGGGCTTGAGTTTGTTAGAGATCACTTTGGAAATAATTTTGTTCAACGCATTACATAAAGGTATGGGTCTGAATCAGTCCAGTGTCATAGCTTTTTCTTGCTTTGGAATCAAAGCTATGAAAGAGGCATTAAGAGCCTTCAAAATCGTTTTGGATTTTCTTGAGTATTCCACAACCTCAAGGATGTCTTGTTTGACTGTTTTCTAGCAAGCTTTGAAGAAGTCCACATTGAACCCATCCGGGCTTGGAGCTTTCCCATTTTGCATCTCATTGATAACTTCACTAACCTCATCTTCAAACACTAGCTTGTTAAGATTGTGGTTGACTTCCCTGGTTACAAGCTTTGGAATGTGCTTTGTGAAATTGTTAATGAACCGAGATCTCTCGATGAGAGGCTCCTTTGCTATGCTAAGGAAGTGTTGAACTAGGAAAAATTCCATTTATTTGTGAGAGACTAGCTCTTTCCCTTGAGAATCTTTGAGTTTTGTAATTCTATTATGTGACTTGTGATCCAGGGTTGATTTATGAAAAAACTTTGTGTTTCTTTCTCCTTCTATAATCCAATGCACCCTGGATTTTTGTCGCCAAAAAATTTCCTCTTGCATGCACCGATCTTCCCATTCGTTTTGAAGAGAGTCAGCTTGATTTTTCCATTCCTTGGTAAAACCATCTGTGATGATGATCTGATTAAACCCTTGGAGTTTCTGCTCAACTTCTCTTTTGGCTTTAGAAATATTACCAAACTCCTTTTTGTTCCAATCTTTAAGCTTGGATTTGATGTGTTTAAGTCTCTATTGTAGCATGAACATTTTAGTTCCTTGAACGAGCATATATTCCATCCACTATTTATCAATATTGCTGGTGAAGTCAGGGTGAGAGAGCCAGGCATTTTCAAACCTAAAAGGTCTGTTCCTCGCTGTGTCCATTAATTTTTGATTGGTTGAATGAGCTTTGTTAGGACATAATTCCCCTGGTGGAGGAAATTTTATTTTTTCTATTTGCCATTGCCTAACAAATAATTTAAAAATCGGAAAAAAAATTGTAAGTGGTCATTGCGTATGTGAGTGCTCTAACACTTACAATGAGACCGACACTGTTATGCAACTGCATTTCCCAATGATTTCAGAACTAATGCAGTTGCAGGTTCTTTACATAGAGGGAAGGGGTGCTAAATGAATGTCCAACTCATTGTGCAGAGAAAGTGTCTTGTACATAGAAGAGGGAGGGGAGGAGGGGATGCCAAAACTAGCGGAAGGGGTTTATTTATTTGTTCTTCTATGACAACAGGGCTTCGATGTTCATTATGATTTTACTAGCGAAAGCACAGGCAGTAGGGTAGGTGGTAGCTAAACCAAAACATAAGATTCACCATTAAAATCTTGCAAAGAAGCATAAACTATTCTCTCATTTTTCTTTATGGCTTGTTCCTTACCTTTTATGATGGCTTTATATGTACATGTGTTGTAAAATTCATACCTTTGGATTATGGCCTATTTCCCTTAATTGCAATCAATTATGAAGATAGATAAGATATTTTGTCTATGATATTATAATAACCATTGTTATATATCAATTATTCATAATTATGTGCAGGAGGATATATTTTCTTTGAACCTACGCGCTTCCACCTTCGCATCAACTTCACTTAAATAAAACGTTATGCCGATTTAAGACACTATGAACATGGTTTGTACTAGTTTTCTAATGGATAAAGTGTTTATGTTCATTGAAAAAAATAAAAAAAACGCAACTTATGAACCAAAAATGTCAAAGCTCTTCTACAAGAAAACCTCAATGTTATGCTCTTAACCTGCAAGACAGTACCAGAATACTAAATATGGAAGAAATATACCCAGAACATAGAATAGTGAGAAAAAAAGTATTTTATTATTTAGAAAGCAATGTTCACTTGCCTCTTCGAGGGGGAAACCTCCAATAGAGCAGAGCACGATTACAAAATAAGACACAATGCTCCTCGCAGGGAGTCTCTATCCTTTATATATGACTCATATATGCAATACCATGGAGCAATGCCATGATTCTTATTAATACCATCTATATACTATCATGGCCCATAACTAACTGTGTTCCCGTCATTAAATGCGGGTTAACCACTTACAATTATTAATATGGGCTTTATTGACTCTTTACTTAACTATAACTATGACTCGATCCTACTACATAAATAAGGGGGTTAGGGTGGGACCCTAACATGCCCTTCCCCTTAAGAACATCCTTGTCCTCAACGCTGAAGCTGCGGAAACTGCTAAAGAATAGTGGCTGGTTCCCAGGTTGCATCTTCCGGAGAGGTGTCTTTCCATTTGACGAGGAATTCCTTGATCACGCGGCCACGCAGGTGCCCTTTTTGTGTGTCTAGGACCTATTCAGGTTGGAGCCAGATTGACCCTTCTTCATCCAATTCAGGTAGACTGGTTTGAATTCTACAATTGTTCCCAATCACTTTCTTGAGGCATGAGACGTCGAAAACTGGATGGATTTTTGTAGTGGGTGGCAAAGCTAGCTTGTAGGCCACTTCTCCAATGCGCTGAAGTATTTGATATGGTTCGTAGAATTTTGGAGATAGTTCCTGACAACCCTTGTCTTTGAGTGATGTTTGCTTATATGGTTGCAGCCTCAAAAATACCTGATCCCCTTCTTGAAATTGGCGCTCTGAGCGATGCTAATCTACCTGTTGCTTCATGAGGTTTTGATCTTGATGAAGATTCTCTCTAATATGGGCGAGCAGGGTTGTGCGGTTTTGTAGGAGTTGATCCACTGCTTGTACCTTTGAGCACCCCTTGATATAAGAAGTAGGGGAAGGAGGGAGTTGACCATAAACTGCTTCATAGGGAGTCACTTTGGTGGTGGCATGATAGTTGGTGTTATACCACCATTCAGCTAGAGGTAACCACTGTACCCAAAGATGTTGCTTTTCTAAAGTGAAACACCTAAGGTAGGTTTCCAGACATTTGTTGACTTCTTCAGTTTGACCATCCATTTGTGGATGATAGGAAGTACTGAGTTTTAGTTGGGTACCTTGTAGCCTAAAGAGTTCCTGCCAAAAATTACTAGTGAAGATCGGGTCACGATCAGACACAATAGAAGTGGGCATGCCATGCAATTTGAAGATCTGATCCATGAAATATTGAGTCACCAAAGTCAGTGTAAAAGGGTGGGGTAGGGCGCAAAAATGAGCATACTTAGAAAATCGGTCCACAACCACCATGATGACTGACTTGTTTCCTGACTTTGGAAGACCTGTAATGAAATCCATAGAAACCATCATCGATGTCGGGATGGCCAATGGTTGTAATGTGCCTGGTGCTTTGATTGTCTCCCCTTTGTGTCGCTGGTAGACATCGCATTCCGCTACAAAAGTAAGGATGTCCTTTTTCATGTCTGTCCAAAAAAATGATCTTCTAGTGTGAGCATACGTCTTCTGAAAGCTTGAATGTCCTATAGTGGGGGATGAGTGCAATTCCGCCAAAATGCGGCTTTTGAGGGTGGATGTGGATGATATTACGACTCTGTCTTTGTAGCGAAGAATCTCATCCTGCCACGAGTAGCCCTTGGTGGAATTTGGATCTGCCTGCAATTGAGTAATGAGTTGGGAGAGCCAGGGATGTGAAAACCATTCCCTATGAGCCTCTTCAATCCATTTTGGAATGGGAAGGGAAATTGCGAGCATGGTACTTTCCTCCTCAAATTGGCGAGATAATGCATCTGCTACAATATTTTCGCGCCCTTTCTTGTAAATGATCTCATAATCATATCCGAGCATTTTGGCCAGCCATTTATTTTGTTGTGGGGATGATAGGCATTGCTCCAAAAAAATTTAAGATTGTGATAGTCTGTACGGATTTGGAAACATCGCCCCAATAAGTAAGGTCGCAAAGTATCTACAACATGTAAGATGGCCATCATTTCCTTCTCATAGGTAGATTGTCCTAGATTCTTCCCACTTAGTTGCTGGCTTGTGAAGGCCAAGGGTCGACCATCCTGCATTAAGACTGCCCCAATACCCGTACCTGAAGCATCACATTCAATGAAAAAATATTTGGTGAAGTCGGGTAGTGCTAAGAATGGAGTGGAACACATGGCACTTTTTAGAGCGGTAAATGCCTATTGTGCTTCATCATTCCAGAAGAATGAATTTTTCTTGAGGAGTTGAGTGAGGGGCTTTGCAATGCGACCATAATTGCGAGAAAATTTCTGATAGTAGCCTGTGAGACCCAAAAATCCTCTCAGGATCTTCAAGGTCTTAGTTTGTGTTGTGGCCACCAACAACCCCCCTCCTTATGAAGTATTATTGCTAATACTAAATAAGTGGGGACCCTAACAAAAATTAGTTAGTGTTACATTTTCTTTTTAGATGAAACTTACAACATCATGGACTTAGGAATATACCTTGAAAAATCTAAAAAACCTAAGTTTCATAATGAATAAAATTAAATCTACTCCTTAAAGGATATCGCATCGCGCAAAGGATGATAGGATACACCTTCTAATGAGTTAAAGTAACAAAAAGCGAGATTGCGACACGAAACCTCATCGCATCGCATATACTGAAGAAACACTCACATTGAAAAACTTTAAAACATCGCCAATATGCGATATCGCATATCTCACATTGAAAATATCACAAGAATTACACAAGAATTATAATGATCTGCGATATTGCGACATTGCGATATTGCGATACCGCGATACTGCGACCTTGCGATAAAAATAGCACGATGACATTGCGACATTGCGATATTGCGACACTGCAATCTGCGACATCGCAAAGAAAAAATGTGTGACCCCTCCATCGCAGTTGGTTTTGGCTCATTGTTCGAGAAAACTTTTTAGCCAAGAGTTGGTCATGTATTTTAATACGAATTAATGAGTTATTGCCAGTTGTTAATGAAGTAGGGTGTTGTGTTTTTCGAAGAGATAGCTCACTTAAGGTGGGATGTTTTGTATATCTTCGGAATTTAAACGTTTTCCTGTCATTAGTCCTTTATCATTACTTCCACCTCAATGTAAACTGCAGGAAAGAAGGACGAAGCGTTATACAGGGCGTGATGCAAAAAACAATGAGGAGGGAAGGCAACACTCCAATGAAAATTTTGGAAGGCATACTTAATCCATTCAATGAAGAAAAAGAGCCGCATAACTCTTCTGAGGCATCTATCACAGATTTCTCATGTACAACCATGGTTGAATGGGTACTAAACGACGCTGATTCCAGAAACAGACAGTTTAATTCTCAGGGTCAAGAGCTCACAGAATCACTCTTTTTACAAATTTTGAGCTTTATACTGAATGAGAGAAAAAGGCGCAAGAGGCAAAAACTGCATTAGGGAAGCCCAGATCAAGAAATAGAGGTAGTTTCCAATGCGTGATTAGTGCTAATCGCGCATTGCTAAGAAAAATTGTTCGAAAAGGAAGGTCCCTAGTTGCTTAGTCACCTGCGAGCCCCGAAAATTGCAAGAAATCAGCGATAAAAGCAGAACCAATCCAAAGGTTAACCAAGTTGAAATAGGATTTTTACCAGACATACATGGTAATGCTACATATTCATTGGATGATTCTCAAGCGCATCATCAATTTTACTGAGAAGATAATGCCAACTCTTGCCGATTCTGTTTGCTTAACTCAACCAAAGGCGAAAGACAGTCAGCCGACTCTACTCAGAAAAATACTGAATGCTTGCGACATTAAGGAGTAGATTTAGAAATAATTAGTAGATTTAATTTTAGAAATAGTTTTGCTTAGAAAGAGGACGGTCATTTAAACCGAATCCTCAATTTCTGTAAATAAGTTATTTAGTTAGTAGTATTTAAACCCTTCTCATGCATTTAGAGAAGGGTCCAGAAATTTATCAAAAACTTGTCCTCAGAACATGCACTTTTGCACCCTCAGAGGAGGTTTTGGTGAATGAATGGAACAGGGTTTATTTGATATTTTCATTTGATATCTGCTACTAATGTTGCACTTCTGTACTCTTAGTAGATGTTAAATCAAGGAGAGATAAATCAATTATCGCTTGAAGCTCATGAGTAGGACTAGTTATAAATGGTACTTTTATCTCTTAACCATTTCTGCTTATGCGTTAAAGTGATATTCAATTTTCAATTATTTATATATTACAGCATGGATGTCTAAGTTATCATTTGGCACTTTTCTACGATGATAACTATTTGTTTATGTTTAGTGTATGAATAGCTCATTTATGCGATAAGTTTTAACAACTGTTTCATGTAACTTCTTATATGAAGTAGCTCATTTTTATTGAATTCTTTTCTTATGATAGATGAATGATCTTTATTACTAGTTATTATTTGAAATCTTTTTAGATCGTATAGAAGAAAGATCACACCCCGGGTTAGCATAAATTTCGATGTTTTTCTGTTTATTAGAATACAATAGCATAGCATTAGATTAGATAGAAGCATTCCATTTAGAACAGAAACACCCATATTTCTCACACACACACACACTGAATTGGGAAACTGGTCCCATATCCCAGTCGGACCCACTATACCAAATGGATAAGGAGCTACCAACCAAGGTCCGGACTGGGCGGGTATCCCCCTTGTTGTCGACCCAATTTTTGGGGCCTTCAACATATTTGGCGCTAGAAGGAGGGAATGAACTATGAATGGCAAGTAAATCCAAATCAAAATACCATTCTGAGAGTAAATTTCCCTCACCATCTCCTCCGACTTCTCCATTACACTTAAATCCAGAGTTAGAAGTCGTTAGAGCATCATCCGCTGCTACAAATCCTGACAGTTCAGAACAATTTGTAATTGAACCTCCTGAAGTCGAATCATAAACTTCAACTTTTTTCCATTTCCCCTCAAAGATCTGATAAATCTCAGGGCAGCGTGACTTCACAGTATAAACCTGCTCATCCCCTGACCAAACTTAAGAGTGAAAAGTTTGGTATTTGGCCAACCGAACTACCTCTTCCTAAAAGGAAACGAGCAAGGAAGTCACCTAAAGGGTCCGATAGCGAGACTCTTTCATCAACATCATCCATCTCAACTTCTCCACCGCGAAGTCAACCATCTACTCCACCACCCCAGACCATTATCAATCCGCCTAGTGGGACCCCTACAACTCCTCCTCAATCATCTGCGATCATAATCACCTCATCTTCTCAACCACAGGGATCATTTTCTGTAAATCCCCCTGTTAGCAGTTCAGCAATGGCCCAGTCTCCATGGAACAATCCTGGGGCAGTCTTAATGCCTGTGCCCTTAAGTCAAATACTGGCCCATCCTGAGAAATGGCTGCCCAAGTTCAATCTTGAGGCAGACATGCTAGCAGAAGAGCACATAAACAACTTTATACTATCCATCAACCTCAACGGGGTTACTAATGAGGATGTTGTTGTTTGACTATTTCCTTATACCCTACAAGGAACAACCGGATCGTGGTATTTTTCATTACCCTCTGGATCTATTACCAGTTGGGACATCTTCCAAGACCAATTTCCAACCAAGTTTGGTGATGACAGGTCTATGGCAACGTTAATCAACGACATATCCAACCTTAGGGGCAGAATCTAGAGAACCGATTAAAGATTTCAATCTACGTTTCAATAAGATTCTAAACAAAATTCCTACTGCTTCCCAGCCTAGCGAGGAAGTGCGATGTGAATGGTATATCACTGCATTACCATCAAACATAGCAATCTTCGTGGACAGAGCTAATAAAATAACTCTTGCTGAAAACATGAAAGAAGCCATAGCAGTAGAGAAACGTATAATAGCCTTAGAGAAGAAATCTACGTTAGAAGATTGGAAGTCTAAGAAGGTCACCTTCAAAGAAGAGTCCAAGAAGAAACAAGCAAAAGATCCATTCGATTTGGAGGGATTGCAAAAATTTCTTAAGACCATGTCTAATGAAATGGTCGACATAAAAAAGCAAGTAGCAGAAACTTCTTCAAAAAAGCCCTACAGAGCTTTTAAAAGAGTCTCGTCAACGGATTCAAAGTGGGATTTCATCCTTCCACAAGAGGAAGATCAAGAAGTATTCCCAGTCAACACACGAAGTAGAAATCCGCTTGATCCTCCCCAAACTACCCAAAACCAAAGAGTGCAAGCTCTGAAACAAAGGATAAAGTCGCAACAAAGAAAATGACATTTAAAGCGACTCAAACTAGCCCAGTCCAAACAGATTCACCTACTCCATCTAAAACACTGATCGTTTCGGATGAAATGGAGTACAATATCATAGAAGACATGAAAAAGACTAGGGCAAATATCACTCTGTATGATTGAAGCAAGCTAAGGCATCAGAAAAATAATGTGAAAGATACATGCTGTGCCAGTTGCACCTTTGCCTGCCGCTGTAATTTCTCAAGCTTCTCAAAACATGGGAAGACCTCCAAGTAATACGACTAACAAGATTGATCCAAACGACATCGCTTTAATTGGAGGTAGATCGAGATCTCATACTCCCCCTTTTATCCTTACTTGTGAAAATTTTAACAAAAATGTACATAGTTGTTTAGTGGATTTAGGTGCTTCATCGAATATTTTACCGAAGTCCATATGCACCAAATTAAACGTTCAACCATAGAAATCCGTTGTTTGCATCATTCAACTGGATCGGTCTCAAGTCGAAGTCATCGGCGAACTAAATCAAGTAACCATAAGGTTGTCATACAACCCGAAGGTATGTCAAGTGATTGATATTTTAGTATGAGATATCCCTGAATTTTATGGCTTAATTCTTAGCAGGGATTGGTCATAAAAACTGCATTAATACTTCTCAACTAACTGGTTGCATATGTGGCTGCCTTACAATGGTAAGCCAAATCAAATAAAAGTTGAATGAGAATTACATCAGAAGTACATAGTAACGGAGTTAGAAGGGGAAAATGAACCAGTAGTATATAACAGTAGCATAATTGGCAATTATTCAATAGATTCTTTTCTCAACAATTTTAATGCTCATATGTCCCCATATTTAGAACATTCCGTCTTGTCCCAAATCGAATTTTTTTCTCAAATGGATAGTTCAAAATGTATGAATTTTTTAGATAAACCTGTAAATAAATCTTTGTTTTGGAAATTATTTTTTGATGGTTCTAAATCCAATGAAGGAGCAAGAGCAGGATGCGTGCTAACTAGTCTAGAAGGAGACAAAATCATGCTAACATGCAGGCTCGAATTTTATTGTACCAACAATATAGCAGAATATGAAGCTTTAGTTCAAGGCCTGTACAAAGAAATCAGGCTAAATATAAAGTATCTCCAAGTCTTCGGAGACTCTGAAATTGTAGTCAGATAGGTACGGAATACTATACATTGCCTGTTAGGTCATTTAAAACACTATCAATCTTTAGTTCAAGATCTGACTGAGCATTTTACAGCATTCAATATTTCATCAATTCCCAGACTCCAGAATGCAAGCGCTGACCTTTTAGCTAATGTAGCTTCTAAAGCTCATTCCTTCAGAAGATTTTAGTCCAGATAGATCCTCAATAGAATTAATCTTTAGACCTTCTATTCCTCATAACATCACAAATTTGAGAATATTCAATGATGATCCTGATATCGTAAATTTCCTTACTTATGAAGGATCCTACTCCAACCAAATAATCGACGAAGATCAACATGATCAACAATTACAACAAGATAGCACTCACAATGCTATACCTAAATCAGTGGTCAAGTTAGAAGACCTGTACAATTTGAAAGATTGGTTTAAAAGGTCTACCAATTCGAAGCTCCAAAGTTCGACCTTAAATTACGAATTGGTAAACCTAGGAACCGATGCCAAACCCAAAACATAAATCTAGGCCTTGGCCTAGCCCCCGAAGAAAAGCTAGCATATATTCATCTTTTGAGACAATACACGTTTTTGCTTGGAACTATGATGAACTCAAAACATACGACACTTCTATCATCCAACATACTATTCCAATGACCAATAATGAAAAACCTGTCCAACAAAAATTGAGAAAGATCCATCCCAACTTAGAAAATCAGATAAAAACTAAACTCAATAAGCTGTTGAAAGCCAATATAATCTTTCCCGTCAGACATTCTAAATGGGTCTCCAATATGGTACCTGTTAGAAATAAAAACGGAGATATTAGAATTTGTATTGACTTTCGAAATCTTAACAAGGCCTGTCAAAAAGACAATTTTCCTTTACCACCTATGGAGCAGATATTGCAGGCAGTGGCAGGCCCAGAATTAATGTCTTTATTGGATGGATTTTCAGGATACAATCAAGTGTTGGTACATCCTGATGATCAATTGAAAACCACATTCAGAACTAAATGGGGCACATATGCATATCGAAAGATGCCATTTG
>APFE031331770.1:40632-68035 GCA_000404065.3 Pinus taeda | reverse complement strand
TATGAATAGCTCATTTATGCGATAAGTTTTTCACAACTGTTTCGTCTAACTTCTTATACGAAGTAGTTCATCTTTATCGAATTCTTTTCTTATGATAGCTGAATGATCTTTATTACCAGTTATTGCTGAAATCTTTTTAGATCGCATAGAAGAAAGATCACACCCTGGGTTAGCATAAATTTCGATGTTTTTCTATTTATTAGAATACAATAGCATAGCATTAGATTAGATAGAAGTATTCCATTTAGAACAGAAACACCCATCTTTCTCACACACACACACTGAATTGGGAAACTAGTCCCATATCCTTAGTCGGACCCGCTATACCAAATGGATAAGGAGCTGCCAACCAAGGTCCAAACCGGGCGGGTATCCCCCTTGTTGTCGACTCGATTTTCGGGGCCTTTAACAGGTTGATGCCAATCCTGCATTGCATGGATCTTTTCGAGGTCCACCTTGACACCTTCACGCCCCAAAATGTGGCCCAAATACTCAACTTGTTCCATGCCAAAAGAACACTTGGACATCTTAACAAATAATTTATGCTTGCGGAGTAGTTGCAAGAGAAAATATACATGTTGAATATGTGCAGCCCAAGTGCAACTGTAGATGAGGATGTCATCGAAGAAAACAAGGACAAATTTCTTAAGATATGGTTTGAGAAGGTGGTTCATAAGGCTCTGAAAAGTAGATGGGGCATTACAAAGACCGAATGGCATAACTAGGAACTCATAATGGCCTTCATGAGTTCTGAAAGCAGTCTTTGGAATGTCGACTTCCTTCATGCGAATTTGGTGATAACCTGAGCGAAGATCCAACTTAGTGAAGAATTGAGCCCGATTGAGTTCATCCAGTAAATCATCAACAACCGGGATGGGAAATTTATCTTTGACTGTCAACTTATTGAGGGCCCTGAAGTCTGGACACATACGCCATTCCCCATCTTTCTTGAGCACCATGACGACTGGTGATGAATAAGGAATAATGTTGGGATGAATGACGCCTGCTTCCAAAATCTCCTTGATTATTTTTTCTATTTCATTATTTTGGGTGAACGGATATCTGTATGGGCGCACATTTGGTGGTTGGGCCCATGGGACCAAGGTGATGCTATGATCATGTCCCCCTCTCAAGTGTGGAAGCTCATGAGGTTTGTCAAAGGCTAGCAGATGGTTATTTAAAATATGTTGCATCTCAGGATGAATCGGCAGAGAATTGGGTTCGACGGCCTGGATGGCATTAAATTGAGCTATAACTCCATGATGGCCCTTTTTTAACAAATTTTCCATCCTATGTGAGCTGATGATAGAGGGAACTCCTGCCGGAGTTTTACTCCTTGCTTAGGAATACTGCAGTAGCCGAATCCCAAAAATGTCAATGCTGCCAAAAATCTTGGTATAGGAACAAGAATCATGCCCTGGTATAGGAACCCCACACAACTACTCAGATATGGTGGATCTGAGAGATCTGAATGGATGATCGGATAGCTCTGAGTGGTGGAACAGATTGCTCCTGCGGATATGATGGATCTAATAGATCTGAATGGCTATTCTGCTAACTCGGAACTTCGGGACTGATGTCTACTGCTGCTGCAAACCCCACTTGAGAGATATGATTTGGCAAAGATTATGCGTGATCCAGAGATAGAAAAGGGAACTATGGTCTTGAGGAGTGTCAGGTGCTACAGATCGCAATATACATAAGGGTTTGTTGTGCTATACAACAACCCCCCATTTCAAAAAATTTTTACTTTAGAAAACTATGATATGAAATGGGTCCCTTTTAGATTAAATTGGTATTAACTTATCATTCCTTTAAAGGTCCGGAAACAAATGAAATATTATAAAACCCTTTGAGTCAATAAATAATCGGTCTTATAATAAAAATAAATAATTCTTTATTATTGTGATAAAGCGATCACAAGATCACATATCACAATAACAAAGGATGCATAACAAAGACCCATTGGTTTTCCCGATGCGACAAAGCACGAATAACCCGTCTATCGGGAAATAAACAATCATAACAAAAGGCCTCTCTCTTTGCTCCGATACGATACCACTATCGGCAATCAGGGAATACGATATGAATACAACGAAATGTCTTCTCCTTAAAACTCCCGATGCGAGTTAAGCGATATCTCTATCGGCAATCGGGGATTCCACAATACCTTAAATAAAACTGCTCAAGGTTTCCTCCGATCGCCGATTGCGATAAAGCCAAGCGCGACTTTCAAAAAGGATTGATATGGCTTCGACATATTGTATTAATTATTATTAAAAGCCTGTCTCTTCCCGATAGTAATTCACTTACGCCCAACCGCCAAAAAATCAAATCCACACTTAAATAGATTATTCGACAAATAAAGGATATGATGAGAATTTAAATGATTGACGGGTTTAAACGACCAATTAATGGAGCAGTTATGCCTAAATCCCTTCAGAGATTGTACCCGCAGGAGCCTTATCATAATCTTCCATTATTCATTGATTGACATAATTCTTCCATACTTGGTTTTCGCCATCTACTCTCCACATTACGTTCATTGTATCTCTTGTGTAGAGCTTCTCCACAGTAGAAAATTCAGACCAAATGGGGAAGAAATATAAGAAATTTGGAACAGCTTCAGCTTCTGTGGTAACAGGACAACATGCTTCCGATCCGGGACCAAGCAAACAAGGATTAATCTCGGATACCACATGTCTTGGTCTCGATAATACTACTTGGCAGAGCATTTGCAACTTGGTTGAAGTCGAGGAACCTTGGCAAACATCGGTACAAGCTACGACAAGCTCAAGCCGGAAATCTGATGCCACTTTAAAATATTTGGCTGATTCCTACCTGCATAGGATAGCAGCTTGAGAGCAAATTCTTCCATATACAGATGTGGTGAGATGGGCCATTGAAGAAATTCCAATTACGAATAGAACATTCTGCACTATTGATGGGAGAGTATTCGGTATGTTTCAGCCCAATGACTTGAGACAAATGTACCATTTGCCTGAACCAGAGAAGAAGTATAATAAAGCATTCCTGGAGAAGTTTAGAGACGAAAATGAAACTGAGTCAGAGCCTATACGGGAATGGAGACAGAACCCGGCGAAACACAAACATGAGTCTTCGGGTAAGTACTCTATCGATTCCTTATGTTCTCCTTATTGTTATGCTGGAGCTATGATGTGTCGAATGTGTGGGTTGCATGACTCCTCCAAATTTTCCATAGAAATGGTACCATTGATGGAAGCAACATGTAATAGTTAAATCATGGATTGGGGGAATATATTATCAGATAAGTTAGCAACAACTATTCTTGACTTCAGAAACAAATCCCGTGTTACTGATAGATTCATCCCTCCATTTTACTTTAGTGCCTACATTTTAGACACCCTCTGTTTTAGTTTCGAGTTTCCCGTGCTAGGGTGGAGATGGACTCCACAGGACCCTATGCTCATTCATATCTATCACTAGAAGTTGTGGAAAGCCCATTATAAACACCAACTATATCAAGTCTGCAATGGATTCATGCTACCTATTTACTATGCAATTTTTGATAAACCTGCTCCTAAAATTTCCTCTCTAGCAGAGATTGACTTGACAGCCTTAGGAACATGGTTCGGAGAAGAAAAATTCACCTATGTAAGAGTTTTCGGCAGTCAGGCCAGGCCTCACATCCTCCCCTTGTATATATCAGACAAACTATTAGCTCGAGAGATAGCATATCAGTTTACATCCGCATCGGCTACAAAGACTCTCAGAAATTCAAAGAAGCAAGTCTGGCCTCCTTTTCCTCTAAAGTGTGGCATCTATACTCTGCATGATTATAAGCATGCAGAGAAAGAGGCGGAAAATATTAATATACTAAATCTTGCCACTTTGCCTAACAGACGCTTTGATCCGAAAAAATTCGTCTATAATGTTCTAGACCAGGCCAAACTCACTAAATTTGAACATAAGGAAGATGAGTTTGATGACCTGTTCTCCTCGGCCGAGTCAATGTTCCAGGTGCAAGCAATAGCTAAAATGAGATATCATGATGACGGGTTAGTTGAATTTAACAAACTTAGAGAGCAGAGGTTGCAAACTCTACCTCTAGATTTGTTAGCCACTGCCCCGATGACACAATCAAGCGAGTTTGAACAACATCTTACCAACGAACCTCTTGCTACATCAGAGATTTTCGAGCAAGTACAAAGAAGAGAGCAAGAGGAACTTCAGAGGTTAGAATAGGAAAAAGCAAAGAGGAAAGAACAAGAGGAAACACAGAGGAAAGATAAAGAGGAAGCACAAAAGAAAGAATAGGAGAGAATATGCGAGGAGGAGCAGAAAAGGCAGCAGGAGCAGAGCAACAAGGAGGTCAATGTTGACACTCAGATTGACCCAAGATTGCTCCAGGAATGGCAACAATTTAATACAATTATAAGCAATCTTGAGAGCTCAAGGGATGCCGATACATCCAAAGCAGCCGATACACAAGATACAACATCAAAAGGGGTTCCAAGCGAAGGAACTAGTGGTCTACCCCCGACTACAGAATTAGAAATAATTCCCAAGGATCCTTCGGATCAAATCATTTTGTAGGTGGAGGATATTCCTCCATTGGATGTCCTCTATAGCCCAAAACACAGGGCTTTAATAAAGTGACAACGGAAGAGGAGAAGGATTGATCAACCTTCCCTATTCCCTGAACAAACAGTAACAGCCACTGTAGTGTGGAAGGAAGAATTCGACCCTTCCGATGACCTGACAAAGTTATCCCAATATGCTGGTGCCTATTTGGCAGCCACCATGGATAAGGCATCGGAGGTGAGCAATTTGTTGAAAGAAAAGGATCAGGTGATCACTTCACTACAAACACAGCTATAGGAGGCACAACAGAAAGCAAAACAACTACAACAACAACTGTCCATGCAACAATAGTTAAATAACCAACTGAACAAATAGTTGCATGAGGAGAAACAGAGGGCAGATTCGGGAGTGATTGAGAGGCAGAAAGAATTATCTAAGGCATTAGAAAAATTGAAGGCAATGAATGAACAGATCGTAAAATCAAAAGATGAGCAAATTTCTCAATTATCAGCTCAAGTAGAAAAGTTCAAGAGCCTTCCCCAGCCTGCCAATTTCAGAGCAGAGGCAATACAGATTAATAAGGCACTAATAACACAAATAAGATTTTTGTGTCATAAAATTGCCCAAGTTGAACCTCTGTGCGACATAACAACATCTATAATAGATAAATTAGTTGATGCCAGGCAGGACTTAGAGCAAGCCGATGAGACTTTAACAGATTTTCTTACTTGGCAGGACTCTAATGAGGGATAGGCAGCAAACTTGCCTAAAATCTTGGAATCCCATAAAGAAATTCTATTCATGGAGTGGCAGTCCCAATTAATGAAAGCAAAGAGAGCGGTTTCTAGATGCAAATTATCTACGAACAATTTGATTGACGTGATTAACAATACTCTCTGTTTATCTAACATGATCTCTCAATGTACACCAGGTAAATTATTATCAGCCAAGACATTGGAGCAATCATGTTACCAGGAGCTAGAAAGGAATGGGAGATTGATCACAGGAATTAAAATTTTAACTTGGGACACCTATTGGTTGTTCCTAGTAAAACCTTACAGCCAGAGAGCCGCCCTCAAATGCATAACGGATGCAATCGGGTGTATCATTCCCAATATACATGATGCCACCTATGCTGCTCAAATCAATTCTCGTCTCAGCCGCCCTCAAGAAGTGGAACCGATGCTGGTGATATGCCAACTTAGGACAAAAGGAAAACAACCAGAGTGATGAATCATGCTGCCGATTATCAGATTGCTGCGGGAGGAAGATATTCAAGATCAAAATACCAATTTAATAGCATTTTAATTTTGTAGTTTGTTAGTTTAATTTAGTATTTATAGACCCTTTCATGTATTTAGAAAGGGTCGTAAGTTTTTGTATATGACTTCAGCCTGAAGTTGCACTACTGTACTTCAGGCATATTCTTTTATGAAAATTGGACCAATTATTCCAAATTTTGATAATGAAGCTTTTATGTGGATGTGCACTACTGCCTTTATTTAAAAGTATTTCTGAGTCGGAAGAAGGAATTCAAATTTCGATTGACATTGGGAATGATTTGCAGCTCATATGGTACTATTATCTATGTCTGAATTTATTCTTTTTATGTGAATTGTTGTTTGATCATTCTTGCTATTATTGAATATATGCATGTGTTTTAACAACAGTCTTTACACTTTCCACTACTCGATGTTTACAATTTGCTATTCTTTTAATCATACATGTATCAGTAATATAAAAAGAGAAGTGTAACAATGTTTTATCAATTACTTCGTTCAAATATTTGAATGAAGAAATTATTATTTAAATGAATGTCTTTGTTTATTGAATAGTGTCATCTATATGCCTATTGACAAACACAAATTACCAAATGTTGCACTTAAGAATAGAAGCTTCCCAGGATAAATTAGTCATTTACGTTTTTGCTTATAGATTAAGTCCTCCATTCATTATCACCTATTAGAAAACCAATCATTCATCCACCTCTTTTTATTCATTACTGCGAAACTTGTCCCATTATATCCAGTCGGAGCCACCATCCCGAACGGAAAAGGAGTTGTATTAAGGTCTGGATTGGGTGGTTATCCCCCGATGTTGATGCAACGATTTTCAGGGCATCAATAGGGTCTGACAGTAGTACCCAACCCAATGTTTCAGGGCTCTAACTAAGGAGGATCAACCGTACCCTTAGCCGTACGACCTGACTACCCTATTGTACGGGAGAGTAATCTCTCTGAGTGCTGTTCTTGGTGTACTATAGCAGCAAGACGACTGATGGTTTATCTATGGCGAGGTTGTAAAGGAGCTAGGGGGCTTCCGATATACCCAGAGGGTACTTGGAAGATAGTCCGTGTGCGGTTCTGTCTAATGCGCTACTACTTGAAGGGGTACCCACAGGGGTTACAAGGGAGTCCAACAAGCATGACCACCTCTTGTATTTCCTGCATGCATGCCTCCCCAAATCTATAGGTTTATGTGCTCAACGACAGATCCTGTGGTTTAAAGACGCCGGAACATGTCTCTAGCCAAAAAACGTTTGTTAAGAAATGGAGATCCCACCGACCCTGGAAAGTGCTCTAATACCACTTGTTATGCTCTTAACCTGCAAGACGATACCAAAATACCGAATATGGAAGAAATATACCTAGAACATAGAATAGTGAGAAACAACAGCAAGTATTTTATTATTCAGAAAGCAATGTTCACTTGACTCTTCGAGGGGGCAACCTCCAATAGAGCAGAGCTCGATTACAAAATAAGACATGATGCTCCTCGCAGGTAGTCTCTATCCTTTATATATGACTCATACATGCAATACCATGGAGCAATACCATGGTTCTTATTAATACCATCTATCTAATACCATGGCCCATAACTAACTATGGTCTCGTCATTAAATGCGGGTTAACCACTTACAATTATTAATATGGGCTTTATTGACTCTTTACTTAACTATAACTATGACTCGATCCTACTACATAAATAAGGGGGTTAGGGTGGGACCCTAACACTCAACACAGACAAAATAATTTCTTAAAAAAAGATGTGGGCCAAATAAAACATTTGCTACAAGCTAAAATATTGGCATTTGACATCTGTCACATGGGTTACATCATTAGTGTCAGGGTTTGATTATGTTATTTTTTATTTTCAAGACATGGTTGGACAAAATATTAATTTGTAAGAGTAATAATTAATATAGATAAAATTAAATATTAAAATAAAACATTATAATTTAGTTATTTAAATATTATGTGGAGTTAGAGGTGTGATTTTTAGTGTATGAAGCTTTTCCTATGCAGAGTTTTCCTCCGCACAAGGTGGACCACATAAAGCATTTTCTAGAAGCAAAAATCTTGGCATCTGGTATTTGTCGCACAGGTTACATCAAAAGCGTTAATGGTTAAAAAAAAAAAAAAAAACCCAACTAGGTTTACAACTAGAAAACATAGAAATCATTAAAAGGAAAGGGTGGGCCACATAAAGCATCCGCTACAAGAAAAAATCTTGGCATCTGGCATCTGCCACAGGTGTTACATCAAAAGTGTTATTGGTCAATGCTCAAATGTATCTCGACACATAAATCTAATAAAATCTATATGGTAAGCATATGCAAAATATAAAATAAAATAAAATAAAATAACTAACTTTAAATCAAAATATCTTAACCATTGATTCCTAAGATTAAATAATTAAATCTAAAATAAAATAGATTGATGGTTAACCCTAGCGCATTCTCGATATGCCAAACAAAATCTAAAAATAGATTTAGAACTAACTCAGGTCCTGAATTTGAGTCAAGGTGTATAGGGATAATGTTACAAGTTTTTCTTATGCAGAGAGATGGGGTATGTGTGGGAGAACATGGGTGCACAGGGAACTTAATGTGAAAAGGTTTCCCTTTGTAGTGCTTTTACTGTGTCGAGAACAAAGTATGTGCAGGAGAGTAGTTGCGTAGAGTTTTGATTTTAGAGATATGGAGAACATAGAGTTTCGAGGATGCTCTGACAATGTGTTATTGCTCTGAATATTGGTGTTAAATTTGAATCTTTGCGGAGGGCAGGGCATATGCGTGATAACATCCTAATTAAAATTATTATGTCTCATTGTGCAAAGTTTTCACTGTGTTAAGATTTTATATTGGGAATGGGGAAAATTATTATGTTTCATTGTGCAGAGCTTTTACTATGCATAGGACAAGGTATTTTTAGGCTAACGGGATCTGCATAGGGAAATTAATGTTAAACTATTGTTATTATTATGTTTCATTATGTGGAGCTTGGGCTGTGCGGAAGATGGGGAATGTATGTTGATTTTTCAAATAAATGTTTACGTTAGCCAGAAAGAAAAATAGATAACTTTGCAAATTAAGTTGCGGAAATATGTTTAAATTTGGTTACTAAGAGAAAAACAACAACTAAATCAGTAACAATTTACTTTGATGTAGGGTATAAGCAACAAATTAAATAGAGCAATTCATATAAATGTTATGCATGGAAATTATTATTATTATTATTATTATTTTTTTTATTTTTATTTTTATTTTTTTTTTTAATTCTGTTGCAGGGGTTACATCAAAAGTGTCATTGGCCATTGCACAAATGTATCTCGACAAAAAAATCTAATAAAATCTATATGCTAAGCATATGCAAAATAAAAAATAAAATCAAATAACTAACTTTAAATCAAAATATTTTAACCATTATTGCCTAAGATTAAATACTTAACTCTAAAGTAAAATAGCTTAACGCTTAACCATGATGCATTCTCTACATGTTAAACAAGATCTAAAAATAGCTTGAGAACTAACTCGGGTCCTCAATCCAAACGATGTTGCATAGGGATAATGTTACAATTTTTTTTTGTGTGGAGAGACGAGGTATGTGCAAGAGAATGGGGTTGCATAGGGAACTTCATGTGAAAAGGTTTCTTTTTGTAGATATTTTACTATGTGTAGAACGAAGTATGTGTGAGAGAGTAGTTGCGTATAGCTCTGCCTTTAGAGCTATGGAGAACGAGGAGTTTCACAAGTGCTTTGACAATTTGTTATTGCTCTAAGCATTGGTGTTAGAATTGAATATTTGCATAGGAAGGAGTATGTGTAGGGGAAAATGATAATTAAAATTATTATGTTTCATTATATGGATCTTTTATTGTGCTAAGATACTATATTGGGAATGGGGATAATTATTACGTTTCGTTGTGCAAAGCTTTTACTATGCGTAGGATAGGGTATTTTTAGGAGAATGGGTGTGCATAGGGAAATTAATGTTAAACCATTATTATTTTTATCTTTCATTTTGCGTCTCTTTGAATATGGGGAAGATGGAGAATGTATGTCTATTTTTCAAAATAAATGTTTACATTATCTGGAAAGGAAAATAGATAGTTGTGCAAATTAAGCTGCAAAAATATTTTTAAATCAAGTTACTCAGAGAAAAAACAACAACTAAATCAGTAATGATTTACTTTGACATAGGGTATAGGAAACAAATTAAATAGAGAAATACAAATAAATGGCATGCATGAAAATTCATTTTTTTCTTTTCGAATTCAACCAAAATTTCCTTTTCGAATGTTCAAAACCTCGAAGAAGGACATGTATTGTAAACTGATTTTCTTTATCAACAAACAACAAAAGCTCGAAAAAAAAACCTAACAACTATCTAAATTACTAAATATCCTTGATATCAAAAGCAACGTGAACTAGCTCAAGCTGAGAAGGGGAGGAACCTTGGTCAATGGCCATAATATCATTATCTATTTCATTAGCGTCCTCCTCAGAATTGATGTTCTTTGCATTATCCAAATTATCAAGACAAAAACTCAACGTTTCATTTTCCAATTGTAGTCACTCCATCTTCAAGTCAGTATTGAATTTTTTTGATTTAGAAGGTCAAAATTGACCAACGTTTGTGATTGCATCATTTCAACGAGCACCAACTATTCTAGCTAAAGAAGTATTGAGATTTTTCTTTGCAGTTTAAAAATCATGTTCCATAAACTTTAATCTGTATTATACTTGCTAATAAACTTGGCAAATTACAGTTCTAATCTCTGACTCTATGTTTGTAGAGTCACTCTAGCTTGATGCAAATATATTATTGATCTAATTTTCCTTGATTTTAAGGATTTGTCTTTGCCGTTAATGTTGAGTTTGAGTCTGCATATGTAAATGCTCATTTTCTGAAGGACGTGTGGAGGATGGCGTATGGGCGAGAAAACGAGGGTGCAGAAGGGTGCTAGAACTAGCCAAAGGGGATTGATTTATTTGTTATTCTTTGACAATAGGGCTTCGATGTTCATTATGATTTTACTAGCAAAACCACAGGCAATAGGGTAGGCAGTAGTTGGACCAAAGCATAGATTCACCATTAACATCTCACAAAGCAACATCAACTATTCACTGCTTTTTTTTATGGCTTGTTCCTTACCTTTTATGATGGCTTTATATGTACATGTGTTGTAAAATTCATACCTTTCGATTATGTATTATTTCCCTTAACTACAGTCAGTTATGAAGATAGATCAGATATTTTGTGTATGATATTATAATAACCATTGTTATATATCAATTATTCATAATTATGTGCACAAAAAGGTGTGTAGGAGGATACATTTTCTTTGAATCTCAACTCTTCCACCTCTACATCAACTTTGCTTAAATAAAACATTCTACTGATTTAAGATGTTATGAACATAGTTTGTACTAGCTTTCTTATGAATAAAGTGTTTATGTTCATTGAAAAAGATAAAAAACACAACTCATGAACCAAAAAAGTCAAAGCTCCTCTTCAAGAAAACCTCAACACAAGCAAATTAATTTCTTAAAAAAAATGTGGGCCAAATAAAACATTTTCTACAAGCTGAAATCTTGGCATTTGACATCTGTCGCATGGGTTACATCATTAGTGTCAGGCTTTGATTATGTTCTTTTTTATTTTCAAGAAATGGTTGGAGAAATTATTAATTTGTAAGAGTAATAATTAATATACATAAAATTAAATGTTAAAATACAAGATTATAATTTAGTTATTTAAATATTGTGTAGAGTTAGAGGTGTGATTTTCAGTGTATGAAGCTTTGCTTATGCGAAGTTTTCCTCCACACAAGGTGGGCCACATAAAGCATCTGCTAGAAGCAAAAACTCTTGGCATATGGCATCTGCCACATGGGTTACATCGAAAACGTTAATGGTTAAACAAAAAAACAAATAACAAGACAAATAGGTTTATGGCTAGAAGCCATAGAAACCATTAAAAAGAAAGGGTGGGCCACATAAATCATCTGCTACAAGAAAAAATCCTGGCATCTGGCATCTACCACAGGGGTCACATCAAAAGTGTTATTGGTTAATGCTCAAATGTATCTTGACACATAAATATAATAACATTTATATGCTAAGCATATGAAAAATATAATATAAAATAAAATAACTAACTTTAAATCAAAATATCTTAACCATTGATTCCTAAGATTAAATAATTAACTTTAAAATAAAATAGATTGACGGTTAACCTTAGCACATTCTCGATATGCCAAACAATATCTAAAAATAGATTGAGAATGAACTCAGGTCCCGAATCTGAATGATGCTGTATAGGGATAATGTTACAATTTTTTCTTATGCAGAGAGATGGGGTATGTGTAGGAGAACATGGGTGCACATGGAACTTAATGTGAAAAGGTTTCCTTTTGTAGTTCTTTTACTGTGTGGAGAACAAAGTATGTGCGAGAGAGTAGTTGCATAGAGATTTGATTTTATATCTATGGAGAATAGAGAGTTTCGTGGATGCTCTAACAATGAGTTATTGTTCCAAGCATTGCTGTTAGAATTGAATTGTTGCGGAGGAAGGGGCATGTGCATGATAGCATCCTAATCAAAATTATTATGTTTCATTGTGCAGAGTTTTCATTATGTTGAGATTTTATATTGGGAATGGGGAAAATTATTATGTTTCATTGTGAAGAGATTTTACTGTGTGTAGGACGGGGTATTTTCAAGATAACGGGGTGTGCATAGGGAAATTAATGTTAAACTATTATTATTATTATGTTTCATTGTGTGGAGCTTGGGCTGTGCGGAAGATGGGGAATGTATGTTGATTTTTCGATTAAATGTCTATGTTAGCCATAATGGAAAATAGACAGCTTTGCAAATTAAGTTGCATAAATATTTTGAAATTTAGTTACTGAGAGAAAAACAACAGCTAAATCAATAACTATTTACTTTGATGTAGGGTATAGGCAACAAATTAAATAGAGCAATATAGATAAAAGTCATGCATGGAAATTAGTTTTGTTATTTTTGAATTCTTCCGCAGGGGTTACATCAAAAGTGTCACTGGTCAATGCTCAAATGTATCTCGACACAAAAAACTAATAAAATCTATACATTAAGCATGTGAAAAATATAAAATAAAATCAAATAACTAACTTTAAATCAATATATCTTAACCATTATTGCCTAAGATTAAATAATTAACTCTAAAATAAAATAACTTAACGCTTAACCCTGGTGCATTCTCTGTATGTTAAACAAGATCTAAAAATAGCTTGAGAACTAACTCAGGTCTTGAATTCGAATGATGATGTGTAGGGATAATGTTACAATTTTTGCTTGTGTGGAGAGACGATGTATGTGCGCGAGAATGGGTGTGCATAGGGAACTTGATGTGAAAATGTTTCCTCTTTTAGATATTTTACTATGTGGAGAACAAAGTATGTGTGAGAGAGTAGTTGCGTAGAGCTATGGAGAATGGGGAGTTTCACGGATGCTTTGACATTTTGTTATTACTCTAAGCAATGGTGTTAGAATTGAATATTTGTAGAGGAAGGGGTATGTGCGGGAGAACATGATAATTAAAATTATTATGTATCATTATATGGAGCTTTTATTGTGCTAAGATTTTATATTGGGAACGAGGAAAATTATTACGTTTCGTTGTGCAGAGCTTCTACAATGCGTAGGACAGGGTATTTTCGGGAGCATGGGTGTGCATAGGGAAATTAATGTTAAACCTTTATTATTATTATCTTCTATTTTGTGTTTCTTTGACTGTGGGGAAGATGGAGAATGTATGTCGATTTTTTGAATAAATGTTTACTTTATTCGGAAAGGAAAATAGATAGTTGTGCAAATTAAGCTGCAAAAATATTTTGAAATCAAGTTACCGAGACCAAAACAACAACTAAATTAGTAATGATTTACTTTGACGTAGGGTATAGGAAATAAATTAAATAGAGAAATACAAATAAATGTCATGCATGGAAATTAATTTTTTTCTTTTTGCATTCAACCAAAATCTCATTTTCTAATGTTCAAAACCTCGAAGAAGGACATGTTGTGTAAACTGATTTGCTTTATCAACAAACAACAAAAATCCAAAAAAAAACTAACAACTATCTAAACTACTACATATCCTTGATATCAAAAGCTACGTGAAATAACTCAAGCTGAGAATGGGAGGAACCTTGGTCAATGGCCATAATATCATTATCTATTTCATTAGCATCCTCCCCAGAATTGACGTTCTTTGCGTTATCCAAATTATCCAGATGAAAACTCAATGTTTCATTTTCCAATTGCAGTCACTCCATATTCATGTCCAATACTACCATTTTTTGATTTAGAAGGTCAAAATGGACCAGTGTTTGTGATTGAATCATTTTAGTGAGCACCAAATATTCTAGCTAAAGTAGTGTTGAGATTTTTCTTTGCAGTTTCAAAATCACATCCCATAAACTTTAATCTATATTACACTTGCTAATAATCTTGGCGAATTACGGTTCTAATCTCTGAATCTATGTTTGTAGAGTCACTCTAGCTTGATGTAAATAAATCATTGATCTAAGTTTCCTTGATTTTAAGCCTTTGTCTTTTTTGTTAATGTCAGGTTTGAGTATGCACAATGTAAATGTTCATTTTCAGAAGGACATGTGGAGGATGGTGTATGGGTGAGAAAACAAGGGTGCAGAAGGAAATTTATATCATCGACGCGTAATTAATTTAACTATGAACAAATTTCAAACAAGTATTACTATGTTTCCTTTTGTGAAGCTTTCCTTGTGCGAAGCTTTTACTATATAGAGGATGGGTAATGTGAGCGAGAATGGGGGTGTTTTCTAGTTTACATTTTCTATAATAAAATATTCGATTTGGTTTTCATCTTTTGGAGAAATTTCATTTTGCGGAGTTTTCGCCGCACTCAGTACAACATCTAGTAAATTATTTAGTAATATTTATGGTTAAAATATTACCAATAATAATAATAATAATAATAATGCCGAAGAACTGTGTGGAAAGAAAAAACTTACATAAGTGGAAATATTTCATTATAACAACACAATATTTAATTAGTTAATTAACAAAATCTTTATCACAAGCAGAAAAATCACTAGTGTTTGCACTTGGACAATTTTTCCTAAAGTGAGCTAGTGACATAGTAGTGGAGACCAAAATTGCTTATAGGTGTTGACATGAACAAAAGTATATTTTATAATTTTTTTGATTAAAAAACTTCTTTATGAGTGTTAATGTGCATGAATTGTGCGAAATATTTGTGAACCGTGCTTTAGATTGAATCATTTCAGCATGCTTTGAGATCAAATCGATGATAAATTCCATATCACTAGCTATTATAGCTAAAGAAGTACCGAGCTCTTGTTCTGTAGCTCCAGATTCATGCTCCATAAACTTCAATATTTATTACACCCACTAATAAAATTGGCAAATTATGGTTCTAATCTCTGATTCTATGTTTGTAGAATTTCTCTAGCAATGTAAATATATCATCGATCTAATTTTCCTTGATTTTAAGCCTTTGTCCTTGCTGTTAATGTTGGGTTAGAGTCCACAGAATGTAAAATTTTGTTGTCCAAAGGACTTGCCAAGGATGGATTATTGGTGAGAAATGGGGGTGCAGAAGGAAATTAATGTCAACAACGCATAATTAATTTAACTATGAACACATTTCAAATTAGTATTACTATGTTTCATTTTTTGAAGCTTTTCTTGTGCAAATATTTTACTAGACGGAGGATAGGTAATTTGCCTAAGAACGAGTGCATTTTCCAGTTTTCGTTTTCTAAAATAAAATATTTGATTTGGATTTCATGCTTTGGACATATTTCATTTTGTGGAGTTTTCACTGCACTCGGATAGTTCCTCCTAAAGTGAGCTCATAACATAGTAGTGGGGACCAACATTGTTTATGGGTGTTGACATGAACAAAAATATTTTTTGTAAATTTTGTGATTAAAAAAATTATTTATTAGTGCAAGCATGCATGAATTATGTGAAAGGTATGTTATTGTGTGGAGTGTGAAGGTTTGTATGATGTAGGCTTGAAAGTTTCCCCTACACAATGGATTTCCTCTGCAGTTTGGCACATATGCCTATTTACCTAAATATAGCCATAAAAAACTTTCATTGTGCAAAGAGAACCTTTAATCAATTGACCAGGGAAGTATATATTGCAGAAGAACTTGATTTTGCTGGAATGTAGAAACTGCACTCAGTCTACAAGAGGTGTTTGTTGACATTTGTGCTTAGGAAAAAAGTTTCCTATGAATAGGTTTTAGTGTGCACAAAGGTTTCATTCAGGATACAAAAAGTCTAATAAACATTAATATTTTATTTTAAATAAGCAACCTTGATTTATTGCAATAAGGACTTTAATAATAAACATTAAATAAGAAACATCATTATTTTATTTTAAATAACAACAATATTTTTGGTGCGTTGGTAGTGCATCATTTGCCCATATTGGCATAACAGAACATTATGATCGAGTAGGGATTTATGGTTATTATAAGGCTTGTCTTCAGAGTGTGCTAGTGTGATTGGACAATATAAGTTTTTTTTTGTTGTAGCCATTCCTCTAACTTTTCTCTAAATTAATAATGTTGCTTTATCAATTCTTGGTGTGAATGTTGCACTACTTTCCTTGTTGCAATTGAGGATTGTTCTATTATGCTGATCTATTGGTTTTTTTATTGGGTTCATTCCATTGGCTGATGTTTTATAGCTCTAGCAGATTCACAAGATTTTCCATTTTCGATAGATGATTATTACACCAGATTTATCATTGGTATTTGCAGATCTACATCGACACACTTATGTATGGGAGGTGCGTGAGATCTTTTTTAATTTAGCTGGAAAGGAAAGCATACATATGCCACATCTAAAAATTATATCAATTCCTATCAACACAAAGCTTTTTGGTTATATCATTTCAATACACAATAAGTCATAATGGTTGTTTGTGTGCTTCTTCTTCTTCTTATTTTTGGGAGAGAGTAGCCTAATGAGGGGTTACACCTATCAAACTTTAGGATTTTTTCCAATTATGGTTATTGTTTCATATTCAGATATGGTTTACTTCAAATTACTTACTGTCACTTTCGTTGGCTATACATAGCTAATATTACATTGAAAACATTGGAATGATTAAAAATATAGACTAGATAACAGTGTATCTAGATAATGATGAAAACCATTAAGTTGTGATTCAGGAATACAACTAATTAACCACTAATATTCATTCAATAAATCCACACACAATGATGTTATCACAACTAATTGCAAATATATCGATAAGGTCGTACATATTGATATTACAAAATACTCTTTTTGATATCTCTTTGCATAAATCTTTTCAAAGAGTGGAGGCTACTTAGTCAATAATGCCTTTCGACCAACCATATTATTAATTCATAAATACATTGGCATTAAAGAAATTTATTGATAATATTTTAGTAAGTGATTGACATATATGGTATTATTGGTGATATTTTAAGTGTAAATACTCCTTATCTTCGTATTTCTGAATATCTCTTTGTTTAGGTTCTTTTGCGGAAGTGCGCAGGAAGTAACTACTCACATATTCAGTTAGCCATTGAGATTGGAAGTTGTTATTAAATGATAAATATGTTTGCATTAGAGGCTTCTATGGTTAATATTTTAGTAAGCAATTGACGTATATGAAATTACTGGTAATATTTTAATTGTAAATAATGCTTATCTTTAGGCTCTTGTGCTAAAGTGCTTTTCTTCACACTTTGCACTAATCATTTTTATTGCTAATATTATAGTTATAAATAATGCATATCAGTATTCAATTAGTAAAAGTTGTGCAGAGTGCACACAAAGTTTTGTTCAAAACCACATTTCACTGGGCAAAAACTTTGTTTATAGAACATGGATAAGTGCGGAGAATGTTCATTGTGCGAAAGAAGCTTTCAAGTTTACATTATGCAGATAATAACATTTCTTATGCTTATCTAATTGATAATATTTTAATTGTAAATAATGTTTACTACTGTTATTTAGGTGATTCTATACAAAACCACATTTCATTGAGTAGAAGCTTTGTTTGTGGGATGTGTGGAAGTGTGGAGAAGGTTCATTGTGCGCAAGAAACTTTTATGCTTCCATTGTGCGGAACTTCACATTTCAAATTAAAAGCTTTCATTGCTAATATTTTAGTATCAAAACATATTCCATATTTTCTATTTTCAATAGAATTGTCTATGCTTATATTATTCATAATATTTTAGTTGTAAATAATGCATACTATTGCTATTTAATTGATTCATTGTACAGAGGAAGTTTTAAAGCCTTTATTGTGTGGATGTTCGCACTTCACATTGAAGGCTTTCATTGCTAATATTTTAGTATTAAAAATGCATACTTTATGCTTATATTATTGGTAATATTTAATTGTAAATAATACATGTGTTCATATTTCTGAATATGTTTGAAATTAGGCATATGTGCATAAGTGCGGAGGAAGCTTTGAATGTGAGGAATGCCACACTAGGCACTAAAGGATGTTATTGCTAATGTTTAAGTAGTAAACAATGCATATTTGTTGTTCGCAATAACACCAAAACAAGTATTGGAATTTTATGATATTGTTGCTAAACTTTTAGTCATAAACAATGTGTATCTCCCTATCTCTACAACTAATTAAGTGGGGTCTGCATTTTCAACCCATCCTTTCTCCACACAATGACATATGCACAACTTCTTCCTCACACACTATATCTAGACATGCTTCATCAACACACACTTTGGGATAAACTCCACCAGAGAAAGTAGCTACTTTAGTAAGTGATTGACGTATACAAAATTATTGGTAAGATTCTAATTGTAAATAATGCTTATCTTCTTATTTTCAAATATTTTGAATATCTCTTTGTTTAGGCTCTTGTGTGGAAGATATTTTTGTGCAGAGCTCTGCGCTTTGCACTTAGACACTTTTATTACTAATATTATTGGTAATTCTTTAGTTATAAATAATACATATCAATAGTCAATTGACTAAAGGTTGTGTGGAGTGCACACAAAATTGTGTAAAAGATTCCATTTCATTGAGCGTAAGCTTTGTTTATAGGACATGTAGAACTGTGGATGGTAAATCTATCATTTTATTGCTTTGCATACTAATGTATTGGTTTTTCATTCTACATTTTTGATATTATGGTTATCCTTTTTGCTTATGCTAGACCTTGCAAGTGAAAAAATAAACGTGTTGCATCAGATTACTCATTGTCGCTTCTGCACTTCATTTTGCTAGACATACTTTGTCTTTGACACATTCTTCGTTGCTGATAGTAAAACATTTTTTCTCAACTTCGACAATTATTCTACTATATAATTATATCTGCAAAAGTTCTAAATGAAAAAAGAGTTTAAATTAAACCAAAAAAAATGTTTTTTCCTAGCACATAGAGGAGTTGTGTCTACATACAACTATTAGCAAATGCTTGTGCATATAACTTTCACTTAACGAAAATAAAAAAAATGTGGTCGATTGATATATTGCAAAATGCATCTTTGATTTTTTGATTGAGCCTGAACGATATCTCCAATCTGTATTAGATTTGGTTATTTTATGTTCAACATTTGGTCTTTTTCATATGATATTTAGAGATTCCATTCAAGCACAATTAAAAGTTGAAGGTGCGTTCATCTATGCTTTGACGTCCTACGTAGACTCTCTATTTTGCACATATTTAGAGTTCTACGTAATTTCTTTTTCGAATATGTGCGGTAAGGATTCTTTGTCGCTAAATAGAGCAATGAATTGCAGTAAGAATTGTAAAATAAATTATAGTCAGAATAAAATGTCAATGAACATGGCCATATCTCAGATTTATACGACATAATATTCAAAACATAGTCTTGAAAGACAAAATTGCTAAAAATAATCGAAATTGTGCAAATAAAACTGTAAAATAAATGCATTTGTTGTAGTGGAAATTGGGGTTTCACTTCCTTGAACGACATATGTAGCCAGACAACAACAATTTTTTGTATATAGAAATTAACAAAGATCAACATAAATAATCAACAAAGATAAATTATCTTATATTGGCTACCAAAAAAATTTGAATGTTGAACAATTTGAAAATACTCACACTTTGCAAAATTGTTTTCTATGACTATGCTTCCGTAAGATGTATTATGACTCATCTCGATAATGATGAAGACGATTAAACTGTCATTAAGAAAAAATGTCAGATGTTTTATTTCAATTCATTTGTCATTATTATAGAAATTATGGTAATTCCTTCATATTCAGATATGGTTTGTGTCAAATTACTTACTATCTCTTCCCCTAAATGTACATCGTCATTATTGCATCAAAGGCATTGGGGCAATGAAAAATCTAGATAACAATTAGGGTGATTAAAAATTAGATAACAATTTATCAAGATACTGATTTATCTAGGGATGTGCCATAAATCTGTTATTATGTTTCTTTTCCTACTAACGTATCGGTTTGACATTCTGCATCATCGACACTCCTGTTATCTTTTTTTCTAATTTTAGACTATGCAAATGAAAAAATAAATGTATTGTGTCAGATTGTTTACTCTCACTTCTGCATGTCCGTTCTTCCAGACATACTCAATAACATAATAGTGGGGAGCATCATTGTTTAGAGGTCTGAACATGAACAAAAGAAATTTTTGTGATTAAAAAACTTGTTTATGAGTACAAACATGCATGAATTATGTAGAATGTATGTGATTGTGTGGAGTGCGGAGGTCCGAACGATGAAAGCTTGAAAGCTTCCTCAAGACAACGGATTTCATATGTATTTCAACACATGCCTATTTACACAAGTGTAACCATAAACAAAACTTTTATTGTTCGAGGAGAATAACCTTTAATTAATTGCTCAACAAATTCTTTAGTGCATAAGAAGTTGATTTTGCTCGAGTGCGAAAACTGCACTCAGTTTGCATTAGGTGTTCATTGACATTTGTGCTTAGGCGGAAAGTTTCCTATGGATAGATTTTGGCATGCAAAGAAGTTTTATTGGGGATACATAAAGCCTAATAAACATTAAATAACATAGAAACAATTGATCATTAATGTTTTTTAGTGCACTAATTCTTCTAGACCATTCAACTTTGATTTGCCTCATTCAATTAACATTTAACAATTCTTTTGTTTTCTTGTCCAGATCAAACAACAATTCAAGCCTTTGACTAAATAATAAACATTAATTTATTGTAATAAGGAATTCAATAAAAATTAAATAAGAAACATCACTATTTCATTTTAAATAACATAGAAACTATTCATCATTAATAAGGTTCAATTTCATAAAACTTACTTCCATTATGTGCTGATGGATCATTGATCAAAATATTCAATTTATCGATTATAATGTTATGTAATGAGAATATGTGCATACGTTATCACCATTAATAACAAGTGCATCATTTCTGGTGTGTTGGTAGTGCACCATTTTCCCATCTTTCTAGCACAGAACACTATGATTGAGTAGGGCTTCCTAGTAATCGTAGGGCTTCTCTTTGAAGCATCCTGGTGCAATTGGATCATAGCACATCAGTAAAAAATATAAGATCTTCTTTTTTGTAGATATTCCTTTAAATTTTCTATGGATTAATAACATGCATTTATCTATTCTTGGTGCAATTGTTGCGCTACTTTCCTTGTTGCAATTATGGATTGTTCTTTTCTATTGATTTTATGTAAGGAAAAAAAATCTCAAACAATACTCCAAGCTCTTAAATGCAATTTGCAAAGAGAAAACACTACATAATTTGTAGAAAATGCCTTTTTTTTTTAATTAATGTATTTTTTGGCTCTCAGCATATGATTAAGAAATAACGCCTACGGTTTTATTTCAATTCAATTGTGATTATTATAGAAATCATGGTAATTCGTTCATATTAAAATACAGATTGCATGAAATTTCTTACTGTTACTTTCATTGGTTGTGTGCTGTTAATATTGCATAGAAGGCATTGAAACGATTGAAAATCCAGGTCAGATAATAATGTATCTAGATAACGATGATGATGATTAAATTGTGATTCAGGAATACCGTCCACTATTTTTTTTCAATTCAATTGTCATTATTATAGAAATTATGAGAATTCCTTTGTATTCAGATACAAATTATGTCAAATTTCTCACTTTCACTTCCCCTCGTTGTACACCATCAATATTGCATTGAAGGTAGTGGGGTGATTAAAAATCTAAATAACAATGTATCTAGATAATTATTTATCTAAGGATGTGTTGTGATACAATTGAATGAGTTTTTCCCTTGAGAATTGCTCAGTGTTTTTCCTCATTGAGCCATGGTTTCTCTATTTAGCGGCGAAACAACCTTACAATACCTATTTGAAAAAGCAACTGCATAGAGCTCTGAATCTTTGCAAATCAGAGTATCTGTGTAGGATGACGACACATAGATGAACATATTTTAGGCTTTCAATTGTGTCTGAATGGAATCTCTAAATATCATACAAAAAGCACCAAATGCTAAACATAAAGAAATGAAAACTATTATAGATTGTAGATGTCGTTCAGGCTCAATTGAAAATCTAAGATGCATTTTGCAATATAGCATAAATTTGGAAAATAGCTAACACTCAAATGACCATGGTTTTTTCTCTTCGCAAAGTGAAATTTATTCGCATAAACATTTGGTAATAGTTGTACAGAGACGCAAATCCTTTAGGCAGTAGGAAAAAAATTTATTTGGTTAATTTTTAAACTCCTTCTCATTTAGAACATTTGCAGGTATAACTACATGGAAGAAAAATTGCACAAACCTAATTAATTTATGAAATATTATGCTTTGAGCTAATATGGAGCTAAGTAAAAAGTTTTCATTATTCACAATGAAGAATGTGCCAAACACAGAGTATGTTCGGGAGAATGGAGGTGCATATGTGACATTAAGAAATCTGACGCAATACATTTATTTTTTCATTTGCATAGTCTAGCATAAGCAAAAAATATAAATAGAGTGTCGAGAATGAAAAATGACAAACTGATATGTTAGTAGGAAAAGCAACAAAATGACGGTTTTATGATACATCCCTAGATAGATTGTTATCTAGATAAATTGTTATCCAACTTTTTAATCATCCCGATCGTTATCTAGATACACTGTTATGTAGATTTTTAATCACCCCAATGCCTTTGATGCAATTTTGACAACGTGCAACTAGAGGAAGTGACACTAAGTAATTTAACACAATTTGTATCCAAATACGAATAAATTACCATCATTTCTATAATAATGA
Organism: Pinus taeda; assembly: GCA_000404065.3. Classification (NCBI taxonomy): domain Eukaryota; kingdom Viridiplantae; phylum Streptophyta; class Pinopsida; order Pinales; family Pinaceae; genus Pinus; species Pinus taeda. The sequence continues at coordinate 44,881 of APFE031331770.1, read as the reverse complement.
CAATTAAATTGAATGAAAACAACTAATTTCATTCCCATATCACAGTTTAATTGTCCTCATAGTTATTTAGTCTAGATTTTTTATCTTCCCAATTCCTTCGATGCAATATTGATGATGTACAACCAACAAAAGTGACAGTAAGAAATTTCACACAATTTGTATCCGAATATGAAAGAATTATTGTTATGCTCTTGACTTGCGAGAAATTCCAAAATACCAAATATGCGAAGAAATACAACCTAGAACACAGAATAAAATGAGAAAAATAGCAAGTATTTTATTATTCATAGATAAAAGCAATGTTCAATTGCCTATTCGAGGGGGCAACCTCCAACAGAGCAAAGTTCGATTACAAAATAAGACTCGATGATCTTTCCCTTCTAACTATGACTATTTGTAGCTAAATGACCTTCAACAACCTAACGACTAGTGGTCCTTTGCATAAAATGGGTTAACCACTTTATTTATTAACTATGGCCCGTTTGCAACTAATTGTGGTCCCTTTCTTAAATGCAGCTCAACTACTTACAAATATTAATACGGGCCTTATTGACTCTTTAACTAACTATGACTATGAATCGACCTTATTAGGTTTATTACATAAATAAAGGGGTTAGGGTTAGACACTAACATGCCCTCCCCCATCAAAAGAAGCCTTGTCCTCAAGGCTGAAGCTGTGAAAACTGTTGAAGAATAGTTGTTGGTTCCCAAGCTGCATCTTCTAGAGAGGTGTCTTTCCACTTGAGTAGGACTTTCTTGATCGTGAGGTCGTGTAGATGTCTTTCACGAGTATCGAGGATTTGTTCAAGTTGGAGCCAGAGTGAACCTTCTTCATCCAATTCAGGTAGACTGGTTTAAATTCTGCAATTGTTCCCCACCACTTTCTTGAGGCATGATACATGGAAGGCTGGATGGATTTTTGAAGTTGTTGGCAAGGCCAGCTTGTAGGCTACTACTCCAATGCAATGAAATATTTGATAAGGTTCATAGAATTTTGGAGCTAATTTATGGCACCCATTTTCTTTGTGTGAAGTTTGCTCATATGGTTGCAGCCGCAGGAATACCTGATCCCCTTCTTGAAATGTGCACATTGAACAATGTTGGTCTGCCTGTTGCTTCATTTGATTCTGAGCTTGATGGAGATTATCTTTGAGACGAGCTAGCACGGTGGCATGGTTCTATAGGAGTTGATCAACTACTTGCACCTTAGAGCATCCAGGGATATAAGAAATAGGTGAAGGTGTGAGTTGGCCATACATTGCTTCATATGGAGTCATCTTGGTGGCTTCATGATAGTTAGTATTATACCACCATTTAGCTAAAGGTAGCCACTATACCCATTGATGCTGCTTTTCTGAAGTGAAGCACCTTAGGTATGTCTCCAAACATTTGTTGACTGATTCAGTTTGATCATTAGTTTGGGGATGATATGAAGTACTTAGTTGGATTTGGGTGCCTTGTAGTTTGAAAATTTCTTGCCAAATATGCTGGTGAAAGTTGGGTCATGATCATAAACAATGGAAGTTGGCATGCCATGTAGTTTGAAGATCTGGTCCATGAAAGCTTGAGCCACCAAAGTGGGGGTAAATGGGTGGGGTAGGGCACAAAAATGAGTATATTTAGAAAGTATTTCCACAACCACCATGATGATTGATTTGTTGCCTGACTTCGGGAGACCAGTAATGAAATCCATAGAAACATCCGTCCAGACGGAGGAAGGGATTGGCAATGGTTGTAAGGTTCTTGGTAACTTGGTTGTTTCTCCTTTGTGGCGTTGACACACATCACATTCAACTACATAAGTAAGAATGTTAGTTTTCATGCCCATCCAAAAGAAAGAATGATGAGTGTGAGCATAAGTTTTCTAAAAGCTTGCATGCCCTACAGTGGGAGATGAGTGCAACTTTGCCAAAATGCGAGTTTTGAGGGTGGATGTCAACAATATAAATACTCGATCCTTGTAGTGAAGAATATCATCCTTCCAAGAGTAGCCAACTGAGGAATTAGGATATGTTCTCAATTTATTAATGAGTTTGGAGAGAGAGGGGTGTGAAAACCATTCCTTGTGGGCTTATTCAATCCAATCTGGTATGGGAAGAGAGATTGATAGTAGGGTACTTTCATCCTCAAATTGGCATGATAAAGAATCCGCTACTACATTGTCATGTCCTTTCTTGTAAATTATCTCATAATCATATCCCAAAAGTTTGGCCATCCATTTATTTTGCAGTGGAGAGGATAAACATTGCTCCAAAAAATATTTGAGGCTTTGATGGCCTGTGCAGATTTGGAAAACTTCCCTAATAAGTATGGTCACTAGGTATCTACTGCATGTAAGATGGCCATCATCTCTTTCTCATAGGTATATTTTCCCATATGTTTCCCACTCAGTTGTTGGTTGGTGAAAGCCAAGGGTCGACCTTCCTACATTAATACAACACCAATACCAGTACCTGAAGCATCACATTCAATCATAAAGGATTTGGTGAAGTCAGGTAGTGCCAATATTGGAGTGGAACACATGGCCCGTTTGAGAGCTACAAATGCCTTTTGTGTTGCAACAGTCGAGATGAATGAATTTTTCTTGAGAAGGTTAGTGAGGGGTCTAGCAATGCGACCATAATTGCAGAAAAATTTGCAATAGTAGCTGGTGAGACCCAAGAATCCCCTCAAACTCTTCAAGGTTTTTGGTTGGGGCCAATCTTGCATTTCCTGTATCTTTTTGGGATCAAACTTGACACCTTCACGACCCACAATGTGTCCCAAATACTCGACTTATTCCATGCCAAAAGAGCACTTGGAAAATTTGACAAATAATTTGTGATTCCAGAGCAGTTACAAGATTAGGTCTACATGTTGAAGATGCTTTTCCCAGGTTAGGCTATAGATGAGAATGCCATCAAAGAAAACGAGGACAAATTTTTGGAGAGATGGTTTCAGTGGGTGATTCATGAGGCTTTGAAAAGTAGATGGGGCATTACAGAGACCAAATGACATGACCAAGAATTCATAATGGCCTTCATGAGTTCGGCAAGCTGTCTTGGCATGTCTACTTCTTTCATGTGTATTTGGTGATAGCCATAGCGAAGATCTACCTTAGTAAAGAAATGAGCACCATGTAATTCATCAAGAAGATCATCAACAATTGGAATATGGAATTTGTCTTTGACAGTGAGCTTGTTGAGGGACCGAAAGTCTGGACACATGTGCCATTCCTCATCTTTCTTTAGCACCATGACCACTGGTGATGAATAAGGAATGATTCTAGGATGAATAACACTGGCTTCAAGGAGTTCCTTGATGATTTTTTCAATTTCATTCTTTTAGGTGAAAGAATATCGATATGGGCGCACATTCGATGGTGGTGCTCCTGGGACCAAAGTGATGCTATGATCATGTTCCCCTCTAGAAGGTGGAAGCTATTTAGTGTTGAAAATAGCAATGAGAAATGATAAAAATAGAATCCAGAATAGTCCAATTTTAATTTTTCCTTGAATTAAAATTTGAATTTAGTCTCACCAGCTCCTTGAGAAATTCAAGTTAGAAGTATTTTTTAAGTCATGCAACAGTTATCCCCTAAATTAAGGAGATTATCCCTTAATTAAGGAGATAAGGTTGATTTATATTTGAGTTGTGATTAGTTAACTCATTTTATTGAGTTAAGTCCAGTTAAATTAGTTACAAATTGTTTGAGGAACTAATTGTGAGTTATCAGTCAGTTGATGCATGCATGCACTCAACTAGTGTACTCCATATAACTAAAGATTCCATCATGAGAAACTCATGCATTCCTATTATGAGAAAGACCCAGTGGAGCTAAATGTCAAGGATAATGTACTATCAGTTGCATGTTTTCTCCTATAAAGGAAACTCATGCATGCATAAGGATTAATGCACAGGAGGATTGCGTAGTTCTGACAAGGTGTGAGATCAGTGTGAGAGATCATTGCTCCACTTGGTTGAGAGTCTTCCACTTGGTAACAGTAGGATCACACAAAAGAAATTGCGCAAGGAAATAAGAGCTTGGAGGGTAGAGGAGAAGGCTTGTGAGAAGCCAATTTTTCCTGTGAGCATCCAGGAGGATTGTACTGAGAACTGGCTAGCTGTGAGAACTAAGGCTTTGTATAATTATGATGTATTCCCACCTTGTATGATAATACAGATAGTGGGGTTTTTAACTAAGGATTTCCCCTGAGTATTTTCTGTGTTTCATGTGCATTGATTCTTCTTCTTCTGGTTATATGTGTTT
>APFE031331770.1:18243-34266 GCA_000404065.3 Pinus taeda | reverse complement strand
ACATGCCTCAGGGTTATCAACCCCAAGGTCAGTACCCAACCCAAGGTTACCAACCACCTTCCGGTCAATCATATGTTCGAGGATCTGGAAATGTACCGTTGAATTATCAACCCTACCCTCAACCCAGTTATGGTCTTCAATATTCTCAACCTGTTATGGGTCCGTACCCCAAAATGAACTTAGTGTGGGATGCATCTCAATCCCAACAAGTCTTGCAACCGAATGTACAGTTGTCATCTCAAATTGGTCAACCCTTGGTTTCTAGTTCACCCCAGCAACCTGTCCATTCTACTATTCAAAATTTTACACCTTCTGTAGTTTCTCAGCTTGGGCCTAGTACTCCACGTACTCCGCCTCAAACAACTGCTGCAACTGCTGCAACATCTGTTCAATCTACCCCACCTACATCTGGAGTATCGACAACTCCGGTTTCTACTGTTCTTGTATCTACTCCTCAGACATCTTTACCTCAATCTGGACCCACGGTCAACACTTTGGTTCAGATGCCTGTAGGACAACCTAGTTTAAGTACGGTTGTCACTAGTCATCCTCAATTTTGTTCAGCAACCGTACCAAGGATAGTACCAATTCGGTCCTGCTGTGCAGTAGCCAGTCTATTAGTATCAACCATACCTTGGGTATACATATCAACAACCTCAACGACCCCAGTATGGTCCGGTTAATCCTGGTTTTCTGAGAGGATATAATATCCCAAATGCAATTCCAATTCCTAGTTATCCTGGATATCCTCCTCCTGGGACTGGTCTGATGACCCAGAGTTTTAGGGACCCTAATCGTCAGTTACCATTTATTGCAACTTTGGACTTGCCTGACTTGATGCACCTTACGAACGATCCAATTAACTATCTTCCGTTTTGGCCACCAATGTCGAATAAGTTTCCTAGTGATATTCCTAAGTTTGAAGGCAAATCAGGAGAGGACCCGTCGAACCATGTGATGACTTATCACCTCTGATGTGCATCTAATTCCATTTCAGATGATTCAATCCGTTTAAGACTTTTCCAGTGCACTCTAATTGGTCTTGCGGCCAAGTGGTACTTTGATTTACCACGAGCCAGTTTTTATAACTTTAGTCAGTTAGCTACTTCGTTTTTAACTCATTTTCAGTTGCCAGTTAGATATGACAATGACACGGAATTATTAACTTCGTTAAAGCAGTCAACGTCCACTTACATTTAAGATCACATTCATGAATGGAGACGTTGACGGCGTTTAGTGAATTTTTTCATCCTGGATCAGATCTTAGCTGAGTGGTTTGTAAAATCCTTAATGCCCAGGATCACTGAGGATGTAGCTAAGGCAAGAGTCATTACTAAGGAGAAAGTAGTTGCTCAAGCACAATACCTTGACTTAGTTTATACTCAGTCAGGTACGTTACACGAGAAAATCCCCAATCTTCCCAAGCAAAATCAAATCGTTGCAGCTCCTTCAGGGTCTCATGCCGCTGATGGCATGATTGGTATAGTTAATACTAAAAGTAAGAAGAAGTCTTCAAAGAATTCTTCTCCTATCATAACCTTTCCAGATTCTCCGACAAGAGATTCTTCCGTGAAACTCTCCGCCGATATTCATGTTGTAGAGTATTCTACAGCTAAATCAAAATCCGGTGGTAAGAAGAAAGGGAAGAAGAAGAATAAAACATATAAGAATTCAAAGGAGAAACCAGATAAAGTGGAATCAACTTATGAAAAATGCAAACCTCGTTATCCTTGTCTCATTTGTGACAAAGAACATTTTACAAGAGACTACCCTCATCATGCAGAGGTTGCGAAAATTGTCAAAGGTTCCCAAACTCCTGCGGTTTTGAAGGATCCTTTTCGAAATCAAGACAGTAAGATGATAGGTTATTCCTCAAATGCCAACGAAGAACCCATACTGATGATGTCCCATGTTAGGATTGCGACTCGATCGCATGATTATGGAAGTAAAAGTCCTATTGATGGTAAAGAAGCAGAATCTTCTCATTCTAACCCATCAACCTCAACTCTCAGTTCCGATCTGCTACAGATCGAGAAACCTAATCTAGACTTAGTAATCAAACCGCTTGCCAGGGGTATACTTCGAAAGTCAGCTTTTAATCCACATGTGAGAGTAGCTCAGAACTATAACATTTTTGAATATTTAGCTATGTCACCTTCAACAATGTCAGCTTTGGAAGTGTTGCAATCATGTCCAGCACAACGTAAATTACTTTTATTGGCTATCGGAGCTGCTGACGTTCAGGACTCAAACCTTATAATTTTCGATCTAGAAAATAGTACACCACGCTTACCTCATCAAATGGCTTTCCAGATCCCAGTGATAGTAAAAAATAGACCTATTCATAGGACTGTGATTGATGAGGGAGCCTCGACGTGTATTATGGCGATACAGTGTTGGAGATCGCTTGGTTCTCCTTCGTTAAATCAATCCCCGACGATTATAAAAGCCTTTGATGGCCATGGGTTTCATCCTTTTGGCATTCTACAGGATTTACCTACAGGGGTTGAAGGTAAAACCGTTAATCTAGATGTGGAGGTGGTTGATGCCCCTCTAGATTACAACCTTCTCTTGGGTCGTAGTTGGTCGTACGCTATGACAGTTATCTTTTCATCAGTCTTTCAGCTTATAAAGTTCCCTCATAATGGAAAGATCGTAACCTTAGACGAGCTATCTTACTTTTCATCCGACCCAGCCTCTGCTGAAAGCATTCAACATGTTGGTAAAACGACTATCCTGTATAAGGATGTTGGAGTAGGACTAGTTAAAGATGCCGGTTTACTGGGAACTTTTCCTTTTCCTCCTATCAACGCATCGTCTTCGATTGAAACCATTCGTATGATTTCTTCAGACACCATTTTTTATGATGATCCTTGGATCATACCTTCTAAATCTGAGATAGACTCGTTTGGTGATCTTATGCCTTTGAGTCCGTATGAAAATCTGGAACATGCTCACCCTCCAAGAGTTTTTGGTATGTGTAGCCGAATTCTAGGTCGCTTTTGTAGAGAAGTGGCCAATCAGAAGTCTCGTGCCAACAAGAGTTTAGCATGGTGGTTAATGCCATGATCAGTGGTCCACTGAGGAAATCTGCAACATTATTGGTGCTGCCCTTCTTATACTTGATATTCAAATGGAACTGTTGTAGTTATGTGGACCACTACTAATGGCGATCCTTTTGCAATTTCCCTTGGGTTTGTATGGACTACAGGGGCTGGTGGTCTGTGTGGATGACCATTTCTATCCCCAAAGTGTAATGCTTCCATTGTCGGCTAGCCTGCACAATGGAATACATCTCTTTTTCATAAGTGGGATACTTCTGGACTATGTCTGATAGTGTCTTACTGTGATATTCCATTGGGTGCCTATGTTGAGTAAGGGTTGCCCCAATAACATAGTTAGAGGCATCTGTCTCGACCTCAAATGGTTGTTGCAAGTCTGGTAATGCAATCATTGGTGCTGAGTAGAGGTGATGTTTCAACTCTGTTAATGCCTTTTGGTGAGATTTAGAATAAAATAATTTTGCTTTCACTCCTCCCTTGGTGACATGACTCAAGGGCCAAGTGATATGAGAAAATCCCAACACGAACCTGCGGTAGAATTTGGCAAGACCCAGCAAGTTGGGGAGCTCTGTCAGAGTGGTTGGAGATGACTGATCCCAAATGACTTGGATCTTGGTTGGAGCCACATGCGCCCCCCGTTCATCAATAATGTATCACGGATACTGAACTTGGATCATGCCAAAAGTGCATTTCTCCAAATTGGCACATAACTTGTGTTGCCGCAGTGTTTGGAGAACCTGTCAAATGTGGTGGAGGTGCTCTTCCCAAATTTGGCTAAAGATCAGGATGTCATCCAAGTATACCACTATAAATGAATTGGTGAATAGCTGCAAGATGTCATCCATTAGCTTCATGAACATTGCAGGATCATTCGTCAACCCGAAAGGCATAAACAACCATTTGAAAAAGCCCTCTTTAGCTTTGAAGGTAGTCTTCCACACATCGGAGGGTTCGATTAGTACCTGGTGATATCCTGACTTCAAATTGATCTTGCTGAAATATTTTCCCACCTTCAGTTGGTCCAGGAGGTCATCAATCTGTGGGATCGGGTACCTATTATAGACAATGATCTTATTCAGTGCCCGATAGTCAATACAGAGTCTCCAAGTCCCATCCTTCTTTTGTAACAACATGATCGGGCTCCCACAAGGTGATGAACTCAGATGGATGTGACCTTTCTGTAGCAGTTCTTGAATCTGCCTCTTGATTTCATCATTCTCCAAAACGGAGTGCTGATAGATTGGTCCATTGGGAAGTGGCACACCTAGGGTCAAATCGATGGAGTGCTTGACCTGACAATGCAGAGGAACCCCTGTGGGGGAGGTGAAGATGTCCTCGTACTCCTCCACAACCTTGTTCATCTATCATTGTCATGCGGAGGGGCCCTGTCTAGAGGTCATGGCCACCATATTCTTCTTTCCTTGAGGGCATATCATCAGGAAAACAAATTTCCCGATTTTGGAAATGATCTTACTGCACTGTTTTGTAGTAACCAAAGAGATGGAAGTAGGTGGTGCTAACTCCGGTATCCTGTACAACTTATTTCCTAAAGTAACGATAATAGCATGAAGCCTTGATTCATACATAGAATGTTGCTTCCACAAGTATGGTTAGCCTAATAATACATCACAAACATCAAGGGGAGAATCATCACACAATACCTCATCCGTGAAGGGCTTGATGTTGTATGGAAGGAGACATTGTTGGCTCACGCGAAGATCTCGTCCTTGGTGAAGCCACCCCATGGTGTATGGTTATGGATGTGCTGTGGTCGGTAAGCCCAGCCGCTTCACGACCTCTACCAAAATGAGGTTCTTTTGGCTCCCGCTGTTGATAATGAACTGTAGAGAGGAGCCCTTTACCCACATCTAGGAGTGGAAGAGGTACTCCTCCTCCTTTGGATCTTCAGGTTCCTCCTTCTGGATCTTTGTGGTGGCAATGGTGGTGTTGGGCTCTCCATTGATAAACTGCTTCCCTCTGTCATTCCCCTTGTCAGGTTCTGACTCAGAGTCGGAACATACATATGATTATGATATCTTTAGCTCAGCCACCAGTGACTGCTTGGCCCAACACTCACTTGTGTTGTGAGTGGAGCTCTTATGGAACTCACACCACTTTCCTATGTCCTTTTTCGACTTTGTGGCACTGTTCTTTTCTTGCAGCTTTGGCAGGTTGTCTTGGGCCACCCCGCCTTAGCTTTGTCCTTTGTTTTGCAGTTTTGGGGCACCTTTCCCTTGCTTCGGATTCACAGATCCAAAGTCTCGCTTCTTCTGTTTAGACTTTTGCTCGATCTTGATGTCATATTGGTATGCCGTGTCGAGTGAGGAGATGTTCAGGAATTCTATTTTGTCCTGGAAACACCTGTGCAGGCAGCTGCGGTATTTGAGTACCAATGCTGCTCCGAATCTTTGATACCTAACTTTTTGCGAAGGGTATGGAAAATATTGGTAAACTCTGACATGTCTTGGTCCCTTCCCTGCTGCAGCGTGGTCCACTTTATGTATTGATCCTCATAGCTTCTAATAAGGTAGTACTACTCCTTGATGGCAGTCTAGAATGAATTCCAAGTGGGTGCGCTGAAAACAATGAGGCTGTACTTTCATCCTTCTGCTCGCAGTAGGTTTCCCACCAGTCCTTGACGTGGGGGCAGCTTTGAGAAGAGCGAAAGTAATATTTTCCCAACCAGAAAAATCATGAACAGAAAAATAACCTTCTAGCAGATTTAACCATTTATCTACGACGTTTGCATATATCTAACCCTCAAATATGGGAATGTCAAAATTAACTTGTACCTTAAATGATGTGGCGCTTCCAGAGTAGCTACTAGAAGTAGATGTGTCGTCCTTGGGTATCCATTGAAGGATTTGGGAAAAGTTGTCCAACATCATGTTCCTTTGGTGTACAAGGGCCTATTAAAGTAATATTTTGATGATATCCTGCCCCCTCATCTTTCTTTCCATCCACCATGGGAGGCCATCGGGATTTATGAGGCTGGTCTTGCAAAGGTTCGACCAGTTCAAGCCCTAAATCCTTATATGTCGACCTCGTTGGGGACATGCAAAGAAAGATAGAGAAAGAACAGACTGCTTTGATACCACTGATTTGGATTTAAACAAGAATGCAACAAATTATAGATATAACCATACATACAGAGATGCAGAATAAATAACACTTCATTTCATTACTGTAAAATACTAAAATATGCTTACAAACAGAAATGGAAATAAACTAGATAGGGCGATGGTAGGATATCTCTGAGAAGAGATATAGCGGCCACATGCCTTTGGACTATATTAAAATGAGGCTCGAAGGCCTATTTATTGTTGAGAAACAATGGAAACCCTAAACATCCAAAACCCTAACTCTAGGAGATGAAGCACAAAACTATGGTCCCCATTTTGGGTAAATTGGTACATCAACTTCTTGGGGTTGTAACTTTGGCATATGATCTCTGTTTGACGTGCACAATACCTCTTTAAAAGTATCTATCCGAGGACTCTCCAATTGAGAGAGAGGGTGAAAAGAAGGCACCTCCCCAATTAGCTGTTATCCCGATTTCATAAATTCCTAATTTCACTACTACTGAATGCTTATAAATTCTAACATACTACTATAGAAATACCTGACATTTACATTTCATAATGCAAGAAACTACTTAGTTACAATGCTTGAAGTACTAGAACTTATGCAAGGTAAAAAACTACAAAAAATATCCATGAAATACTGGGCACTGGTTCATCATACTGTTGGTTTACAATGGGCTCTTCTCTTGCTTTGATCCTACTACTTCTATTTCCCAAGATTTAGTTTTCCAGAGTCTTGTTGTTGAGGATACCTTTCAAAAATCTTATGGAAATTTTCAAATGTGCACACTTATTGTTCAGAGCTTTGATTTGTGCATTCTGATTGGCAAGTTGGCCTATTAAGAAACTATTCTTTGACTTCAATTGGCGTCGTATTTATTTTACAACTTGCCTCAGTTGATCAATCATAAACTTGTTAGGTCGATAATAGACACAAGCCTCATTCTTGGATGCATGTTCAAGGGGATCTATTTTCCATGTGTAGCATTTAGAAAAAAATGAAGAATTTCAACTAGAGTTAGGATGAGAATGATACTTGGATAGAGAGAAGTGCAACTCAGGAGGCCTTGATAGTGAAGGGATCAACACAAAAGTTCTTGAAAGAGAGAGAGGTGACTGTATTAGTCTTTGGACCAACAAATGGAAACCCAACTTATGCTAGAGGAAAAATAAACATCGAGGCATAGGAGGTTCAATACAAAAGAAGTTGTCTGACCTCGTCTTGAAGAAAATGCAGAAGGGATAAGGGGAGCGCTCTACAAACATGCAACAAGGCTACTATGCAAGGGAGGGACGAAGAGTCCAGGGAGGGAGTGGAGAGAACTGTGGGGGGAGGAGATTATAAATAGAAATACAAGAGGGAGAGTAACAACATGCGGGATGAGGATAGGAGTTGGTCATGGGAAAAAGGCGGGGGACAACCTTTCAGATATATCAATATTGGGGAGAGATTGCAACAAGGAATATTTGAAAAAGACTATGCAATTGACATGAAATGAAAGGTGCAAGATTTATTGTATGCCAATCCAAATTACGAGGTGACTATATTTGGATTGATAAGATGGAAAAATGATAATGGCATTGGAAGAAAAATAGTTTCATTTTCAATTCACGCTTCTCCTAGGGATCGTGCCACCGCTTTATTTTCTTGATTGTCTACTTTTTTATTGTTTTCCCTTAAGATATGCAAGAAGGTGGTTTGTCCCAAATATTTTAATTGTTGATTGATCTTGGTTATGATTTGGCCTAATGCTACAATTTTTAGTTTGGTGTTCTTGATGATTGCTTGGATGAGGACGGAGGAATCACCCAAAATGACTGGGTTCATTAGATTTCCTTTTTCTTAAGATTTTGGCTGCCAAAAGGAACCCATATGCCTCTGCCTTATCTTTTGAGATGGTGCCTAATCCCCACTCAAAAGAGAGAGTTTGTTTTCTGTCTTGGTAAAAAATAATGCCTCTTGCACATGCTTTTCTTGGGTTAGACTTTGATTGTTCGTCGAAGAAAAGACATGGTCTATTAAGTGCATTCAACCATAGTATGAATTCTTCCTCCTTCAAGCGAATTTTCTAGCTTTTGTTGACCTATTTTCTTTTAGGTATATTTGGAAATTTTGACTTGTTGTCTGTGTTGAAATATGGCAAAAAGAATATTCCAATTTAATTTGTCCTTGAATTAAATTGTGAATTAAAATCGAATTTAATCTTAACATGCTACTTGGAAATAATTGATTAATTAATTTTGAATTAATTAGTTGGAGAAATTCAATTTAGAAGTCTGTCTGAATCATGTAAGAGTTATCCCTTAAATTAAGGAGATAAGATTGATTTAGATTTGAGTTGTAATTAGTTAACTCAGTTCACTGAGTTAAGTCCAGTTAAATTAGTTCCCAACTATTTGAGGAACTAATGGTGAGTTAATAGTCAGTTGATGCATGCAAGCACTCAACTAGTGTACTCTAATTAACTGAAGGTTCCCTCATCAGAAACTCATGCATGTCTATTCTGAGAAAGAACCAGTTGAGTCAAATGTCAAGGAGAGTGTACTATCAGTTTCATGTGTTTTCTTATAAAGAAAACTCATGCATGCAGTCAAGGATCATTCCTTGGGGATTGCACAGTCCTAATAGTGTGTGAGAGAGTGTTCCACTTGGTAACAAGAAAATCATGCACAAGCAACATGCAAGGACATAGGAGCTTGGAGGGCAGAGAGGAAGGCTTGAGAGAAGCCAAGATTGCCTGTGAGAATCTGTGAGGATTGTACTGAGAGTTGGCTAGCTGTGAGAGCTAAGGCTTTGTATAATTCCTATGTATTTCCACCTTGTATGATAATACAGATAATGAGGTTTTTAGTTGAGGCTTTCCCTTGAGTATTTTTTGTGTTTCATGTGCATTGATTCTTCTTCTTCTAGTCATATTGTTCAGCTCGATCTTTAAGCTTCCGCAAATTGATAGTAGAAGTAGGTTATAATATTCTACTTTGATTTATATTGCATTATCGAGTTAACCTACATCAAATTTTCTACAGTCTGCATAGCTGATCCATGCTCTTTTTTCCTATTGTAGCTAATTGAAATCTATTGTTCTTGTTCCTTTTGCCGATATGAATTTTGTTGCTAGCCCCCATGTTTTTGAGAGCACCTTTCCAACTTCTGGCTTAGAGTTTTAAAAGATTTGATTGTTCCTTGCAAGCCGAATTTGCCAGTAGAGGAAGGAGGGTAAGCTTGTCCAGAATATTTTGATGGTAATCTTATTTTTAAGAGAGTAAGGATGCTTATTTTTCCATTCTAAATAGAATTAAATGATGGGACAAGATAGATTCATAACTATGTCTAAAGGGCACACAAGAAGATTCCAACATTCTTTTGCAAAATTGCACTCAAGAAAGAGGTGTTGGATGTTCTCTTTTGCATTGAGACGCATAGGGCACTAAGAAGGTCTGATGAAAATTTTTTTCTTGATATTATCAGATGTAAGGATTTTCCCTTTCAAAAGTGTCCATAAAAGAAAGAAAAATTATTGGGAGGTTTTCTGTTTTCCATGCCGATTTCTATGGAGACCAGTCAAAGTGCCCTTGTTATTCTTGTAGTTTTAGATATCCAGATTTCACTGAGTAGTCCCCTTTGGATCGGTCCCAAATGAAAGAGTCTTGGATTCCTTGTTTGATTGGGGTTGCTCCTTTGAGGAGGGAGATTAGAGAGTCCCACTGATGTTTAAGATCTCTAGGGAAATTTGGTGTCTTACAATATTTCCATGGGTTGTCATCTTGATCCCATTGTAATATTGACTCCAGTGTACATAACCATTTTGAATTCATCCACCTCCTTACCATTGGAACTTCATGGTGGCTAGATAATGGGGGATTTCACATTATACTATCATTCCATATATTTGTATCATCGACCATCACCTAGAAGCCTTGATGTATTATCCTTGATGTGAGGTAGATCCTTTTTTATGCGTTTCCACATTTGGGTGCACGGTCTAATTAGTGTTTTCCCTAATAGAAGGGAGAAAAGAGAGTCATTCAGATATTTGGTTTCGAGTACCTACTTCCACCAACAATTTTCCCCAATGATGAATATCCATACAATTTTTCTCCAAAGGCCAAGTTCATCAGTCCCGGAAGTTTGATTGAGAGTCCTCCTTTCTCATAGTTATTTGTACCTTGTTCCCATTTTATGAGACTTAATTTTTTTGTCTTTGTTTTGCTTTCTTTCCAAAGGACACTTCTTATGATTAATTTGAGTTGCTTGTGCACACTTGCCAGAGCTAGAATTGTAGAAAATTGGTAGAGGGGAAGAGTTGCAAGGATTGATTTGATTAGTTTGACTCTCCCTGCTAAATTAAGCCAATTCATTCCCCAAGTTTGTATTTTTTTTCATTTTCTCTATATAGTTGGTCTATAGTTCTTCTTTCAGATTTTCTTTTGATACTGGAAAACCAAAATAGAGGAAATGGTTCCATTATGCTTGGAGAGGAATATCAAGGATTTTTGATATTCTTTGAAGGCTACGGGACGATGCATTCCATCAACATAGTCTGTTCTTACTGTTATTGGGCAAACAACCTAAAACTTCCATAAAATTGTCAAGCACTTCTTTGAATCTTCGAGCCACTATACAAGATGCTCTTCCCATTAGAAGAGTGTCATATGTGAATAGGGAGTGGTTTATACTCTTGGTTCTAGAGCTTACTAAGAGACTTGTTAGAGTGTGATTTCTTCTACAATACTCAAGGTTTCTACTCAATGAATCAACCATTAATATATAAAAGAAGGGAGACAACAAGCATCCTTGTCTCAATCCCCGAGATCTTTGAAAATATTCACATGGCCTGTAGAAAATATGTGATAGGTTAACATGACAATGCAATATAAATCAAAGCAAAATACTATAACCTACTTCTACTATCAATTTGTAAAAGCTTAAAGATCGAGCTGAACAATATAACTAGAAGAAGCAGAATCAATGGCACAATACACATGAAAATACTTTGGGGAAAGCGTCAGCTAAAAACCCCACACTATTGTATTATCATACATGGTGGAAATACATAGGAATTATACAAAGCCTTAGCTCTCATAGCTAGCTAGGTCTCAGTATAATCCTTACAGATGCTCACAGGCAATCTTGGCTTCTCTCCAGCCTTCCTCTCTGCCCTCCAAGCTCCTATTTCCTTGTGCTATTCCTTGTTGATGATTAGCCTTCCAAAACTATGTAATCCTCAAGGGTGAATCCTTGACTACATGCATGAGTTTTCTCCATGAGAAAACACATGGAACTGATAGTACACTATCCTTGAACATTAATCTCAATTGGGTCTTTCTCAGAATAGACATGCATGAGTTTCTGATGAGGGAATCTTCAGTTAACTGGAGTAACACTAGTTGAGTGCATTAATGCATCAACTGATTGTTAACTCACTATTAGTTCCTCAAACAGTTTCGAACTAATTTAACTGGACTTAACTCAGTAAACTGAGTTAACTAATTACAACTCAAATATAACTCAATCTTATCTCCTTAATTTAAGGGATAACTCTTGCATGACTTCAGAAAGTATTCTAACTTGAATTTCTCCAACTAATTAATTTAAAATAAATTAGTTAATTATTTCCAGGTAGCTGTTAAGACTAAATTTGATTTTAAGTCACAATTTAATTCAAGGAAAAATTAAATTGGAATATTCTTGTTTCCATATTTCAACACTCCTTCTCAACAAGAAAGGGATTATCTTCCACCCCGATCCTGTCTCTATGGAACTCGAATTTACACTTTGACAATGCCTTTGTCAAAATGTCAGCATCTTGCTCCTCTTCAAAATAGACTGCAAGAACATGATCCTCCTTGCTACACAATATTTGAGATGATGATACTGGATGTCGATGTGCTTGGACCTATCATGAAATACTGGATTCTCAAAGAGTTTGATACAACTCTGATTATCACAATAGATCACAGTTGGATCCATCCTCTGATCAAACAAACCAACTAGGATTTTCCACATCCAGATGGCCTCACATGCTGCCTGACTTGCAGCCATGTATTCTGCCTCTACCGAGCTGAGTGCAACTGACCTTTGCTTATTGTTGTACCAAGAAACTACCGCTGACCCATGTCTTTCATCTCGAATTCTCTTGCAAGGTCCTCCTTGCAAGACACGATCAACTGATCATCACTAGTTAATATGAGATCATCAACATAAAGTATGATGATCAACGACTTACCTTTCAGCATGATGTGGTACAGGTTCACATCCGCTTCACTCTTTGTGAAGCCCAACCTAGTGAAGTAGGGTTCTATCCTGGTGTACCAAGCACCAGGTGCTTGGTTCAACCCTTGCAACGCTCTCTTGTGTTGGCACACATGCGACTCACGATCGAAGGTATCAAAACCTTCTGGCTGCTCTATGTACAGCTCTTCCTCAATCTGGCCATTGAGGAATGCAGTCTTCACATCCATCTGACGGATCTTCCAACCCATTTGTGATGATAGTGCCAACATAGATTTGATAGATGAATACCTTACGATAAGAGAAAAAGTATCATCATAGGTGATCCCCTTGACCTGTGAAAATCCATAGGCAACAAATCTTGCCTTATGCTTCTCCACACTACCATCAGAAGCTTTATTTACCTTGTAAAGCCAACGAGAAATCACAACTGACTTGTTCTCTGATCTTGGAACCACGTCCCAAACACTGTTACAAACTATGGAGTCATACTCCTCCACCATAGCATGAACCCAAATCGGCTGCTGTACTTCTTCCTCAAAGGAAGATGGCTCGGTCTCAACACATTCCCCAGCAAGGGCATGTATCCAGTGTACCTCTCAGGTGACCTCCTCTGTCTACGCTAAGAAGATGGTGCTCCCATGTTCTCTCTCGTATCCTCCAACAATCTATTAGCTTCTCTTGTGCACTTTCGTCCATCTTTGGAAGACTCTATTTGAGTGGATGTCTCCACTCCTAGAGCCTCTTCATGCACCTGCTCCACATCAGTTTGAGGCTCCTCCTCCTTAGGAACCAACAGTTCCTCCACAAACTGTAGTTGGAGCTCCCTCTCAAGGGTAAATTACATGGCTTGCTGCTTATCAAACTTGATATCTCTATGAACCATTGTCCTCTGATTGGTAGGCAAGTACACCCAATAGTGGTGAGGTATATCAGTGTACCCCACAAATATCCCCAACTCTACTGTTAGCTCAAGCTTCTTCCGTGCATCCTTTGTCACATGGCAATATACTGATAAGCCAAAGATCCTGAAGTGATCCACATCTGGTCTCTTACCAAAGAAAGCTTCCTCTGGTGTCTTCATCCTAAGTATGCGATGCAGGATTCTATTATGCAAATAGACCATTGTGTTGCATGCCTCAGCCCACAAGTGAAGTGGTAGGCCTTGGTCATGCAGCATTTCCCGTGCTGGCCCTACGATAGTTATGTTCTTCCTCTCGGCCACCCCATTCTACTGTGGGTTATGAGGTGCCGTCAACTCTCATTTAGTTCCTTCCACTACAAAAAAGTCTTTAAGCTCTTGAGAGACATATTCTCCACCGTTGTCACTTCTCAAGGCCTTGATCTTCTTCCCTGATTCTTTCTCGACCAAAACTTTGAACTCACAAAACTTTGTGAAAGTTTGGTCCTTCTTCTGCATGAAATAAATCCAGCATTTATGAGAATAGTCATCAACGAAAATCACATAGTACCTTTGCTTTGTTGTGGATGCCGTCGAGAATGGTCCACACAAATCAATATGAACTGACTCCAAGTTAGCCTCTGCTAGGCTGTCTCAATCATGAAAGGAAGACTTGGTGTACTTTCCTAAGGTACAACCTTTGCATGTGTCAACTTGCTCAAGTTTACCTTTGGGAAGTCCTGTAGATATCTTCTACATTATCTTCAAAGCCCCATGATGCAAATTGCCCAACTACCTGTGCCACAACTCGCCAATGTCTTGGCTTTGCACCAATTCTTCTTTCGTACTCAATGCTACACAATCATCTACCTCTAGTTTATAGAGATTCTTCACCCAAATCCTTATCCTCTTGGTCTGACTTGTGGCTATGTGTCTTAGGAATGCCTTTCCCTTACTGAAGACAACATCGTAGCCTTTGTCCTCCAACATGGTGATCGATACCAAGTTCTTCTTTAGTCTAGGCACATACATCACATCTGTCAAGGTAAAACGAGCTACATTCTCCCTCTAAAAATCAACCGTGCCCACTCCTGAAACACCATACCTTCCATCGTCACCCATCTCTATGCGCATCTTGAGGTATTTCTCCTCTAAGGTACTGAATAAATTTTTATCATCGGTCCTATGGACTGAGGCTCCACTATCAAAATACCAGACACAACCCATCATCGATGACACCATGCATGCGATGAAGGTAAAGTCCATTTCGAACTCAGAGGCTAATGCCTCACCTTCATATCCTTCCGAGGATCCCTTCTTGGACTTCTTCGATGGGGAATTAGTCGCATAATTCCCCATCTTGTGACAATTAAAACATATTAATTTAGACATGTCACCCTTCTTCCCTCCATGAGAAGAATTTGGTTTTAAATGGGAAGCCTTCCCCTTCCCTTTCCTTGCCTTACTTGCTAAGGCCAGATTTTCTTCATCATCATTCTTGGATGAAGAACCATCTCGTGTGCTCCTCTTGATCTCCTCCTAGATTAGATTTGACCACAGTCATTCCCAATCCGATAGTTTCTCCCTTCCATTCACAGAGTCCTGGTAGCTATTACAAATCTTTGGAAGGCCAAGGAGAGAGAGGCTCACCTTATCATCATTGACAATAGTTATTCCCATACTACCAAGCTCATCTCTACAGGTGGTGAGTTTGTTGAGATATGTGGAAATAGTATTTCCGTTCTCCATCTTGATTCTTCGAAGCTTATCCTTGAGTGCCAATTTCCTCTAGTCGCTACTGTTCTTGTAGAGGTCCTTCAATGTCTTCCACATTGAAAATGGAGTATCCTTCCCATGGAGACTTCAGACAATATGGTCTTGAACTCCCTTAAGGATGATCTATCTCGCCTTCGCCACACACTTCTTCCACTCAGCTAACTCTTGTGCATTAGTTGAAGATGGCTCTGGGATTTCTTGATCAATGAATTGCTTCAAGCCATTGTCTTCTAATACAACCTCCATTCTATCTTTCCATGTTATGTAATTCGAGCTACCTTCCAAGGAATACTCAAGTCTCAAGCCATAGAATGCCATTGGCCAACCTTGAAGTATGATATGAATTCGATTTACACCTGCAACCCTGAGCTTTAAACTTCGAATTCTCTTCTTAGTATACTGTTCACAACTCTGGTACCATGTAGGAAATCTCTGATAGGTTAACCCGATAATGAAATATAAACCAATGTAGAATACTATAACCTACTTCTACTATCAATTTACGGAAGCTATACACCTACTTCTACTATAACCTACTTCTACTATCAATACACATGAAAATACTTTGGGTAAAGCCTCAACTAAAAACCCCACACTATTGTAGTATCATATAGGGTGGAAATACATATGAATTATACAATGCATTAGCTCTCACAACTAGCCAACTCTTAGTACAATCCTCAGATGCTCATAGGCAATCTTGGCTTCTCTTCAACCTTCCTCTTTGCCCTCCAAGCTCCTATTTCCTTGCACTACTCCTTATGGATGATTAGCCTTCCAAAACTGTGCAATCCTCAAGGATGAATCCTTGACTGCATTAATGATTTTTCTCCATGAGAAAACAGGTGCAACTGCTAGTACACTGTCCTTGAACATTAATCTCAACTGGGTCTTTCTCAGAATAGACATGCATGAGTTTCTGATGAGGGAATCTTCAGTTAACTGGAGTAGCACTAGTTGAGTGCATTA
>APFE031331770.1:2861-17679 GCA_000404065.3 Pinus taeda | reverse complement strand
TCTAACTTGAATTTCTCCAACTAATTAATTTAAAATAAATTAATTAATTATTTCCAAGTAGCTATTAAGACTAAATTCGATTTCAATTCACAATTTAATTCATGGACAAATTAAATTGGAATATTCTTGTTGCCATATTTCAACATGGCCTTCCATTGATGAGAGGGGCTATCCAAGGGCGACAATACAAGCATTCATAATTTCTATACTCTCGGTAGAGAAGCCAAATTTGTTTATGACATATGATAAGAAAGATAGATTAACTATGTCAAAGGCATTTTCCATGTCATGTTTTAGAATGAAGCTTTGCTCTTTTCTTGCTAAACTAGAGTGTAGTTCATCTTGAGCAATCATGATGTCGTTCATGATCTACTTGCTGGGAACAAAATAACCTTGGTTTTCTGAGATTAAGTTAGGTAGAATAGGTTTGATGCGACTGACAAAGATCTTGGAAATGATTTTATATGATGAATTGCATTGATAGAGAGATAGGCTGAAAGCGGTTGAATGATAAGGGTCTTGCTTCTTTTGGGATGAGGGCTAGGAAGGTAAAATTTGTGTATCCTCCCACCTTCTTTTCACGGAAGACATTTATAATCATTATTATTAGATATTTTTTAATAATGGGCCAAAAGGAGCGAAAGAAAGTTATAGAAAAACCAGCCGGTCCTGGAGCTTTATCAGGTTGGAGGCCCCACACTGCTGCCTGGACCTCATTTTCTTCAATTTCTTTCAAGAGATATGAGTTTGTTTCTTCATTTATCCTCTTAGGATTGTGCTTTGTGAAGCTCTCATAATCTGGGTTTACCGACTCGATTATTAATAATTTTTTGAAGTGGTTATACACTTCATTTTTTAGTGCCTATTGTCCTTTGATCTCAGAGTTTCCTTCACCTTTTTTTGTGTCAATCCGATTTATTATTATTCTAATATTTTTTGTGTTATGGAAGAAGTGGTGTTTTTGTCATCCGTCTGAATCCAAAAGTTTCTAGATTTGAGCCTCCAGTCTTTTTTTTTTTTTGTTGTTCCTATAGATTTTCTAGTGTAGCTCTTTCTCTTTCAATTGCTTCTCTTTTGTGTCTTCCCTACCTTCAATATTTTCTTGAACTTTTTCAATTTCTCTCTGCAATTCAACCTTTCTTTTCTGTTGTTCCTTGTAATTACTTTTTGCGCAATGTTTTAGACTATTCTTGACACTTTTTAATTTTGTTTCCCAAATATAGCTAGGAAAGCAGTTAATATTTTAATTCCAATCTGCTGCTATAATTTGATTAACTTGTTCTTTATTGTTCCATAACGGGTTGTATCGAAATGGGAGAGGACCCAAATTTTTGATTGCTGCTAGACTGACAGCCAGTGGTTTATGATTAGAGGTCGATGAGGGAATAATTTTTGAAGAAACAAAGTTGAATTCTACTATGATGTTACCTTGTATTCAAATTCAGTCCTGGTGCTCTTTTATATTGCCTTCCCCAATCCTCATATTGTTCCAAGTGTATTTCCCATTCTTTGGGGGAATGTCCATTAGGTTATGACACTCTACTATGTTTTCGAGTGAGTCTTGAGATGGATCAACATGAAAAATACCCCCTAATTTCTCATCAACATTTAGAACCAAGTTTAAATCTTCTCCTACTATAAGGCTTTTGTTTTTAACTAGAAATAGGTTCTCTTTGAGGGATCTCCAACATATTTATTTATCTTTGTAGTGATTTGGGGCATATACATTGTAAAGGAAGATTTGTAGATTAAATATTTTGTTTCTTAATTCAATTTTGATCCAATATAGATCTATTTTTTGGTTCTTCAACTCTCGTTTATCCTTCCTCCACATTATACAAATTCCTCTCGATGCCCTAGTTGACTGAAGAACTGAGCCATCATAATTCCTTGGTTTTGGATCATTTTTTTCACTTCTTGTTCATTTGTTTTGGTCTCATGGATCATGAATATATAAGGTTTTTCCATTGTTAGGAGGTATTTTGCTACATTGAATTTCGTAGGGTGTCCCAGGCCTGTTAGAGAGGTAAATCCCCTCTACGGATAGAGGTGATCCCTACTAGCCCAGAACAGGTATAGCAACAATCAAACAATGCTATCACGCAAGTTCCTAATTGCAAATAAAAGGTAGGTGATGAAGACCTACTTGGGTTCCAACGCTTTTGTTCGTAGAAGAGACGTCGCCCATGCTCCTTTGCCTTGGCCAGTCATAATCCTCCACTATCCTCGTGAATGGACACCTGCACACAAAGGGAACAACACAAACACAAGCGTGAAATCTAATAAATGCAATTATATATCAGTAAGGAAGGACATAATTCAACACTAATCATTACAACAATGAGAATGGAACCATAATGATAGTCATCTATTATTAATGATCAACAAAGGAGAATACAACCAACATCCTGACGTCAAGTCCTCCTTTGGCTGGGTGCTCAGCTATATAAGTCTTGCAAAGCTTGTAGGGATGAGGGACAAGCCTCTCTCTCTTTGGTGACAAGATCTCCTCACTCAGGTTAAGCTTTATGGACACAAAGAAGGCTCTTGCAACTCTAATATCTTGATATCTTCCTTTCAGCACCAGTATAATTACTATTACCACTACCACTAGCTTGCTCAAGGGATGGAGACAAGCTTTTATAGATGAAAAGGAAGGGATAAGATCAATCACAACAATAATGGATTTGGCCTCATCACTTGGAAAATTCCATGGAAGGGTGGCAAACTACTTCCCATTCAAGGAGATTCGAAGCCAAACCATCCTCACTTAACATAGATGTAGTTGGTGAATGAGTTGGAGAGAAATTTCGGAGGTTGATCGGTTAAGAACTTTACCCAAATAGGTTGGCGCAATTGCAACTCCGGGACAGAGCGCTAATAGCATGCCCCTTTTATAGGATTTTCCCCATTGGCGCGGGAAGAACACAATGGCGCAACACTAATGTAAAAAGGGTCATTTTTAAGTGCAAGCTGCAGGAGATGTCTTCAGGGCATATGAAGCTCATGTTTAGAGGAGAATGATGCAAGTGGTTTCAAGTCTTGTCACTTCTCACAAGTCCCGAAATGCGTCCTCCAAGGTACAGGAGAGGGGTAACGGGGACGGTGACAAACGGTGACAAATTACTGTGTAACAGATGCCCCCTAAAGCATGAGGCCTAAGAGAGAGAGGGGTGAAGTGCTTTACAAGAACATGTGTGACTGAAAACACGGCTGCCAGAGAACCTGCGAAAAGAAGTACAACTGATATCTCATGTACATGATATATGTGGTATGGGCGTAGCCATTTGTAACATAGTATATAAAAATTGGATCCCAGGCATGGACGCAGCCATCCGATGAGGATCAATGAATGGACTCAGGTATGGTCGCAGCCATCCAATAAATGAGTCATGTAGTGATTACAATAATCCACAAAATGTAACCCGGATTTCAATATATACAATCCGGGGTCTTGCGCTCAACCCGAACATAGTACAAGTTCAAGCATGTGAATACAGGAGTCGAAGTCGAACATGCATGAACATCGTCTGATTACCAGCCAATGATGAAAACTGTTAACAGACGCGAGAGGGGCCAGCAATAATAACGATGGTCCGCAAGGTACTATAGGTACAATCCACGACATGCTAATCAATGAGCTGGTGTCGAACACCCGTAGAATCATCCAATCGAAGGCCAATGATGAAAAACTCGCGTCAAACATGAAGAACCTGCCATTGAGGCATGCAGGCTCCAAGGTACCTGAAGGGAGTCTCTAGGTCATCTTCCTGGATAATGATTTGAAGTTGACAGGAAGTGATCTTGATCGAAGGTGGGCCATAATGTTTCCCACATCATCGACACGAGACAGAGAGGGATAACATGTTTTGTGTGAGACATCAGAGGAAGGTTGAGTATTCTGTAGAGGTCAACTTCTCTTGAACATATCGGTGGCACAACAGTGGATTTGGCAGTATTTGATAGCAAATGATCAGGGGTCATGGCGACAAGGCAATGAGCAAATGAATGGTCAAATAGGATAACCCAAACCCATGGAGGCAAGTGTGAAACAAGATGAGATGTCCCCACCCAGACACGAATGCAGGCAAGTGCCATGTTCAAGAGCGACATACTGCTGACGACGAAAATTACAATTCCTTTATTCCCCCACCATTTCTAGAGAGTACCCCAGTTATTTTTTGGGTGGCAAGCTTGATGAGGATAACATATGCTTGAGGAGTGTCATCACGACGAAACCCGATGTCATTAAAGTTTTAACGAGTCTGACAAAGGAAAAACTCGACGTCTTTTCATGTTTAGAGAGTTTGAAAAGACAGCAGAAAGAAAACTCCAGGGGTGTCCTTTTTCGTAAAGTTGTGTCTCTTGAGCCCGAAAAAGTATAAAACTATGCTCGAAAGAACCGCTCAGCCATTACGACCGAGAAGTACTTTTCGTGAGTAGTGACACCGACCCGAAAAAGTAAAAAAGCGATCGATATCACGTCGTTTCATCACCATTAACGAACCTAAAACAACAAAGGCCCGACGATCTTTTCATTTTTTATACGGTCGGAAAAGAGTTTAAAGACGACCGCCCCTTTTTTACTTTTAACGAGTCAAGGAGAAGAACTCGGCAATCTTTTCATGTTTAGCAAGTCAGAAAAGAGCTGAAAGATGACTCCACAGTGACTTTTTCGTGTATTTACCGAGTCCGAAAAAGTATAAAATACAACTCATTTCACCAATGAAGCTGCGTAAAAGACCTGTCACTGCACAAGAAGCAAGCGTAAAATCCATTTTTGACCAAAAATATATTAAAATATTCAAAAATAGCCTTCTTAAACCCAAGAATAAGTCAAAAGGTTTACAAATAGGGTGAAAATGTAAAAAATAGAATTACTTTTACTTTTTACCTCTTGAAGAGTGGGAGTGGTGTGTTTGGAGAGCAAACTTTAGGCGGTGAATACAGCCAATCCGTGCAACCATTCGCGATTTCGTCAGCTCCAGGTAAGAGGCGCTTCCCTTAGCTCCATTTCTATAGCATTTTTCATGCATTTTATTCCTGATTGAGCTTCTGCAAGGAGGAACTTCAAATTTAGGGCTTCGCCCCATTGGTGCGGGTATCCGGCACGGACCCGCGCTAATGGGGTAATTGGCCCAAAGGGGTCGCGCTAACCACGCAACTCAAATTTTTTCATAGAATTTCTCATTGCATTTGAATTCCTTCTGGTTTATAATTTCACCAAGGTTCTAATAATGATTTATTTATCGTTGTGGGTGCAGGAAATAAGCAAAAACGGTGGTAGAATGGAAAGAACGAGAACATGATGCCGTGGACGCCTTGGCCATTGAGGATGTGGGGTGCATGAATGCTTTGAGGGACTGTGGCCTCAAAAAGTTTTTCCTCACATCATACATGCGATCTCAAATTGAATTGCTACAGTTCATAATTGATGCTTGGGATGTAGATGACCAAGTATTTCATCTACGGGGCCAGACTTTAGAGCTGGAGGTATCCGATGTATACTTCATTATTGGTCTGTCACGGAGAGGGGCAGTTCCCATTTTGACTGGAAGTAGACCTTCCGGAGAGAAGGCAGGTGAAGTAAAGGCCCGAGTGTGTCTGGAGGCACAATTTGGGAGAAACAGCGCCAAGGTGACTATCAACACCATCTGGGACTTGACACTCAAGGCGATTTTATTCACCATCACACGTGCAACTGGGGTACAAGCGCCCCATGAGGCGAGAAAGAACCATCTGCTACTGGCGACAGAGTGCCTCAGCCCCAACATCTTTGATTGGGCTACAGCTGTGACCACTAATATCAAAAGGCAGCTTACAAATTGTAAGCGTGTAGGAGTGAAACAGTTTGCATATGGCTCGATTGTGGTATCATTCTTCTTGGAGCGATTACCACTTTTCCAGATCCAGGGGGCTGTAGTGGCTGATCCATTGCCACGGGAGCCTAGGATGGCCCGCTGGGCAGCATTGATGCCCAGAGGAGGAGGGGGCCAGGAGATGTCTTGGCGGCCTGAATTCTTCATATGGCTCCGCCGTCAGCTGACCGTGGTCAAGGATTGGCCATATGCGGGGACCAGTTTCATGGGGAACCCAGACCTCCCTCTGCCAGAGGGAGAGGAATGGGAGGAGAAGTTAGGTATGAATTCCTTGTTTTTGGTATTTTCATTTTTTTTCTTTTTAATACATGCCTGTTCTGATGATGGTTGTATGTATATGCAGATGTTGGCCCAGAGTGACGAACCGGCCTGTCTCCTATAGCGCGGAGGGGCCAACCTGTAGCTGACCCTCAGGCAGGGGGTACCGTGGGGGAAGAGCTGATACAGAATCTCGAGGGACTCACCCAAGGGATTCCGGGTTATGCCAGATTGGTGGACGTGCCTTTTGAATATCAGAGGCACACAGTGGGGGTGCCGACTCGCGTTCATCACCTGCTGAGACGATTGGTGCGCGCGGTGACGTGCTATCATGAGCACCACTGCGATTAGACTCCTAGGCTTTACTTTCTGCATATTTTTTGAGAGACATGCGTCTCAGATGTACGGAGAACACAGACTCTATCCAGACATGTACACTTATTTTTTGAGCGCCTCAATGCGCCACACGATAAATATATATATCTCTATATATATATATATATATACATGTTGTTATGGTTTATTGTATTTTATGCTTCTTGTATTATGTTTGATTTACATATTATGCAAATGTCTGTCCAATACATAATTAGCTAATGCATCGGTTACTGTATTAAGTCGTCTTGGAATATGTTAATAAGTAATGAAATCAAAATCTCTTTCCAATAACTTAACACATAAATACAACCTTAAAATGCGATGATCTCTGACGGAATAACGTCTGTTGAGCTGGTGGACTACAAGTTGAGAATCCAAGTTTACAACCAATGTGCGAATGCCGAGGTTAATTGCCTCAGCTAATAATTCAATCACAGCACTATATTCAGCCACCTTGTTCGTCGTACAACCCAGACACACTCCTTGAATATCCACTAACTCACCATGAGGATCTTAGATCACCCATGCTGCAGATGACAAGTTGCAAGTACTGCGGGAAGCACCATCAGCGAAACCAACGTAAGGTGATCTAGACATCTGTTCAAGAAGCAAAAGACACAATAAGCAGTAATCATGCAGATATACCTACAAAAACTAAACAAACCCGCACACACAACACACTGCTGAAAGCATACGTATGTACAAAAAAAGAGAGAGTGCCTGGACTCATGCATAATATTTCTTGAGATAAAGCCCATTTCGGGGCCTGTCAAGGGGATTACCTTCATAATCTATAAGCTCATAGGCACCTTTTTGTAAAACTCTTTTCACAATATAGGGCCCATGCCACATTGGCTCGAGTTTTCCTGCTCCCAGCTTATCGTTAGCTTGATCATAGAGCAGTACTAAATCTCCCTCGATGAAAGAGCGGGGGTTAACAGCGTTATCAAAGTGAGTTTTCACTCGCTTCGTCTGAGCTTCAATAGCTAGGGAGGCTAGACGACGAGTCTCATCCAGCCGTTCTAAGTAAATAAGTCGCTCGTCTACAGGGGTAGTATCAGGGAGTAACTCGACGGCTAACTTCAGTGAAGGAATCTCACACTCAATGGGAAGGGTCACCTCCAGTCCATAAACTAACTGAAAAGGAGTGAAACCAGTAGTGTCCTTCACGGAGGTACGGTAGGCCCACAAAGCGGAGAACAACATCAGATGCCAACTAGACTTATGCATGCCAACAATTATTTGAAGCATCGTGACCAAAACCTTGTTCACGGCTTCCACTTGACCATTTGCCTGAGGATAGTACGGGGTTGAACTATCATGCCTAAGGCCTAGCTGGGTTGTTAACTCGGTCATCATGTGATTACAAAATGTTTTTCGTGATCAATGACGATGGCTTATGGAACTCCGAACAGTGAAATAACATGATTAAACAAAAACTGCGCCGCGGTGTGACCATCTTCCGACAATGTAGGCATCGCCTCGGCCCATTTCGTAAAATAATCTACAACAACGATGATGTATCCATGCCCCTCGGCTGAGTGAGGGTTACAGGTCACATAATCGATGCCCCATTTGGCAAAGGGGCCGATGGTTACAACGGGGTGCAGCGGAGTAGGGGGTGCACGCATCTTCCATTGGTAAATCTGGCATTCATGACAGGAATGGAGAGCGAGAATGCAATCCTTGAAAATGGAAGTCCAGAAATACCTAGCACGGAGGATTTTCTTTGCAATGGCATATCCAGACATGTGACCACCGTAAGCACTAGAGTGGCAGTCATTCAGAACTCTCTCGGCTTCTTCGAAGGTCAAGCATCGGCGAAGAACAGAATCAACACCGAGACGGTATAGGGTGTCCCCAATGATGCGATATGGTTGGCCTTGATGTTGAATCTGTTGATGAGCATCCTTAGAGGTCTCGATATGGAAAGAGGATGTCTGCAAGTAGACAATAATGTCCCCGTACCAAGGATCGAGGGTGATGATAAGGAAGAGAGTCTCATTTGGAATAGAATCCTCTATTTGAGAGGAGGCAGCAGAGGATGGCAAAGACCACAACAACTCGGCAAAGACAAGTGATTTCTTAGACTTGGCAGTAGTAAGTTCCAAGTCAAACTCTTGGAGGATGACTATCCACTTCGAGTATTTGCCCCCAGCAATTGTCGTGACAGAATATAAGTCATGGGGTTGGAATCGGAGATCACCATCGTAGTACACAACAAGATGTAGTGACGGAATCATTGAACAGTGTAGATAGCAGCGAGGGCCAACTTCTCGACATAAGCATATCGAGTTTCTGTATTTAACAAGTTGTGGCTAAGGTAGTAAATAACATGTTCGATGCCATCGTCGTCATCTTGTACCAGAACCATACCGATGGTGGTGTTAGCAGTGGCCAAATATAGCATATAATCGTGATGATAATTTGGAGGCCGCAACAAAGGGGCAGAAACTAGAAGAGTTTTGAGATGAGAAAAAGACTCCTCAGCTATGGCATCCCATCGAAATGGGGTGTCACGCTTAAGTAACCGTGTGAAACCCTTTGCCACATCGGCATAGTTTGGGATAAATTGTCGTAAGAAATTAGCTTTACCCTGCAGACTCTGCAATGGCCGTAAAGAAGCAGGGGGAGGAAGATTCAAAATGGCCTCAACTTTAAGGGGATCCAAGCGGATGCCCTCTCGGGAGACGATAAACCCAAGAAGTCGGCCAGATTCGACGCAGAAGACACATTTATGCGGGTTTAGTCGGATATTGTAGTGTCGACAGCGAAGAAAAATCTTGCGAAGATGGGACGGGTGGTTGGAGCGCTTAGCTGAATGAGCAGGAAGGTCATCCAGATAAGGCTGTACGATGTGTCGGATATCGTGAAGGCGTAGGACATCGCACGTTGGAAGGTGGTGCCGACAGTCTTAAGACCGAAGGGGAGCTTTTTGTAAGCGAAAGTACCCCACGAACAGATAAAGGCCGTCTTGTGCTGATCAATGGGGGCGATATTAATCTGGTTGTAGCTAGAAAAGCCGTCCATAAACGAATATATTTCACTGCCCGCACACTCATCAATTAGTTGGTCAATGAAAGGTGTGGGGTAGTTGTCTTTTGGGCAGGCTCGATCAATGTCGCGATAATAGACATAGACACGAATAGTACCCTGCTTCTTATCCATAGGGACAATGTTTGAGACCAAATCTGTAAGTGGGATAGGATAAATAAAACCAGCTTTAAGAAGTTTTTCAACTTCCACTTTAATAGCTACAGCCTTACGGGGGTGCACAGGACGCAAACGCTGGCGAACAGGTTTTGCCCCAGGATACGTAGGTATCTCGTGCACTACAATGGATGGATCGATGCCGGGCATCTCTTCGTAGGACCATGCAAAAACGTCACGAAATTCATGAAAAAGTGCTATATATATTTGAATCTCCTCAGGAGTGCAAGTGACTAATATATATAGATATTCTCGACAATCCCTGGTTTGACAGAGATGTCGATGGGTTGGGTTTGCGTAATGTTCCCCAAATTCCCTTCAGACGATGTTTGATAGATTTGGATGGGCGTCTGAAGAGGTTGCGAAGGGAGACATGGAGCAAACCGCTCGAGACAAGCCAACGTTTCCCGGAGGGTAGGGAGAAACGAGGAACGGTGGTGAAGATGGGACCATGGAAGTTCCTCGAGAGACATGGTCTCTATAATGGCCTCGTCGGAAGGAAATATTTCTTTTAACGGATCCGAGGAGGCGTATTCTCAAAACCAGGGGGGAAAGTCGTATGAGTCAAGAGCCCCACTTGAAGCAGCGGGTTCAACAGAAGGGGCCGATGCAGCAATGATTCCGATGTAGTTGAGCTCGGCGGGACTCAACGACATCTCCTCGCCCCACAATTCTATCTGGTCGATGGGGGGAAGTGCCCAGGGATCAGAACGAACCAAAATCATAGAGATAGAGCCGAGGTTGGGAGGTGGGTGGGAGAAAACGGGCGGGATCTTTAAAGAGCCCGACTCCCACACTCTCAAAAGGAACAGAGGTATGTTCAACGAAAGGTACATTTCCTTCAGAAGAGGAAGCAAAGAAGGAGAGCTGGTCTATCGTGACAATTTTCCCTTGGTGAGGGAAACAGATGACATGGAAGAGGGATGAAGCCACGACACGCATGGCATACTTCCAACTTCGGCCCAGAAGGAGGTTGTATGTGAAATTCGTGTCAACGACCTCAACTTCTACTTCAACGGTTTTTCCTTCTAAAGAGATTGGCAATCGTTGAAGAATACCATAAGGATGGGATTCTCTCCCATCGAAAGCCTCCAAAGTCGTAGGAGACTGGCTCAGAGTCGGAGACCCGATCGCTTTCCAACAAGCAATCGACATAATGCAAGTCGATGCACCCTCATCAATAACTGTACGATGAATTGTTTTGGAATTGATAACGACTTGGATAAGAAAAGCGATCTGATGAGGCAGCCTCGGGACATGGCTCTCGAGATCAAAGGTAATCAGATCTGAATCTGCCGGGTCAATGCCACCGATGGCCAATAGCAGGGACTTCCTCTGAGGGGGGCAGCTCTGGAGAACTTCTAAGGCGGACATAGCCGACGGAGCCTGTGCTAAGTTCTCAACTATGCTATAGTGCTGGGTAGCACGAGCATTTGGGTTGTAAGAAGATCACCTGAGTACTCCTTTAGGAGGGGGTCGGATGGTTGTCTCAGTACTTGGTCTCTCAATATGGAGCAGACCAGAACTGGATGAAGGAGCACTTGAGGGAACCTCGGGCTCCTTTTCGGCATTTGACGGATACTCCTTTGCTCGAGTCGTTACATGAATGGGAATAGACCCAGCCATGAAGACTTGGGAACCAAAGGGAGAAGAAGACAGATCAGCCACCATTTGGGTTTGTTGAGAAGGGAAAGGTTCTTTAAGAATCGCAGGAACCCCAGGAGTGCCCTTTAACAAATGACTAACTTCGGATTTCCTTGGGCAGTCCTTAGTGTAGTGATCCTCCTCACAAATGAGACAAGGATACTTGGGTTTGCACTTGGATCCTTCCTCGGCTGGAGGTTTGGAGGATTCCTGTTTAGGTTGTTCATATTTATTTTTCCCTTTCCCCTTTTTCTTTCCTTTTGAGGCCTTACCTGCCATGGTGGACTGGACGACGTTGACCTCTGAAGTATTACCATAATTTGAACCACCTTGAGAAGTGTTTTGGTTAGAAGCATCTGATTTTTTTTTCCCAGGGTTTGAAGATGATTTTTTGGAGGCCGGATTCACAAAGCCAATAACTCCATCGACAGATGGCTTTGGCAGAGCCTTGGATGTACCGGGTCTTGGGGCGTCCGGCAAATACTCATACAAGGTACCTAACTGAGAGTAAACTAAGTCCAGGTACTGAGCACACACGATTGCTTGCTCTTCAGTCACACAGGCTCCCATAGCAATGTCACGTGCAATCTTAGGGACAAAGGAAGTCGTGAACCAATCGGTGAGGAGTTGATCAGGAATCCAAGACTTGATCAACCGGCGGCGCCTTCTCCATTCATGTATATGATCGGAGATGTGCGTAGCTGTATCCTACTTAAGAGATGTAAGGAGGTGGGTCCCTGTCGCGTACCGAATGGGTAACTGAAAGTGAGTAAGGAATTCCATAGCCAATGAATTAAAATCCTGAAATGACGCGCGGTTTAATTCAATATACCATTTAGCAGCAGAATCGGTGAGAGTCCTTTGAAAGAGGCGAAGTCAGATCGAATCATCAAGCCATGAATTAGATGAACACCATAAGTGATACGTCATTACATGGGCTTGAGGGTCCTCTCCGGCTTTGCCATCGAATTTGGGACAGTCGCCAGGTATTTTAGTTGGAACTGGTGGCCATTGTGGATTATGCAAAATGGGATCATTTGTTAACTTCGACACATCGGGCAGTTCCAACGTCACTAGAAATGGTAGCTGCCGGTTGAAGGACATCTGTGGATATGAGGTAGAGCCAGAATTCCATCTAGTTGCTGGTTGCCCCCACTGATCTTGTCCAGATGGACCAGGTCCAAAAGGACCCTGCCCATAAGAATTTGGTCCATAAGGGTTATATCCGGAACCGGATGGTTGATACTGGTTCTGACCCCCAGCGCCCCATTGGTTACCATATTGACCTACAGGTTGTTGATAATTTTGATAAGGGTTGGCCTGCGGCTGTTGTAATTTTGATACGGGGTATATTGATTTTGCCCCTGGGGTTGCTGGTATCCATATGGTTGCTGGGTTCCATATTGAGCCTAAGAACCAGGTGGCATCTGATAAGAAGGTTGGGATTGCTACCCACCTGAATAAGAAGGTGGGGATTGGTACCCACCTTGTCACTGGAGACCAGCTTGATTCTGGGGTTAGTAACCGGGTTGAGGCTGTGAAGCAGGAACCATCTGCATGCCCGGTTGAGCTGCCTTAGAAAGATATCCTTGCGAAGGTTGGGCCATCTGGCTGGAAGGTTGTCCTGGTTGGATCTGAGATGGACCCATTTGCCCAGAAGGTTGAGCTTGTTGAGCTATGGGCTGTCCTTGCGCAACCGAAGGTTGTCCTTGTAGATCAAATGCTTGATCAGGCTGAGCAGTGGGCTGGCCACCTTGCCTAGAAGGGCAGCCTTGTTGGTTTCTGGGTTGATCTTGCTGACCATAAGGTTGTCCCGGGTTCCCATAGGGTTGCCCCGAAGGGTATCCCTGCTGAGACCCAGGTTGTCCCTACTGAGCATAGGGTTGTCCCGGGTTTCCAGAAGGTTTCCCAAGATATGTATAAGACGGACCACCAGAGGCTAAAGGTTGTCCCTGATAGGGTTGTCCTTGCGAGCCTCCAGGTTGACCTGGATAGGTCTGACCATAATATTGCTGCCCATGATTAGGCTACGAGTAGGATGGTTGACCCTGGTAGGGTGGTCCTTGGGATGGTTGCCCTTGACCTGGACGGAATTGGCCACCACCATATCCGGTGGAACCCCATGCCACATTTAACGGAGCTGAACCCTCAACATAGGGCTCATATGGCAAGGAAGTATACAAATGATGATTGACAAGATCATAATAGGGGCCTTGCCCGCCTGGGTTCTGGATAGCATGCAAGTATTGGGAATATGCCCCCCCTACTGAAATAGCATTAGAAAAAGGCGGGGCACCACTTGCAGGATGGACAACTCTAGGAGTATGTGCCGATGGACCACTATGTACCGGGCCTTGGGATGGGCCGGAAACAGAAGTCACAGCAGAGGATGCTGTCACGGCACTAGCCACTGGAGTTGACAACGCGACACAAACGGTCGGATTGGTTGAAACTGATGTAACAACAGTATGGTGAGCCTGGGAACCAAAGCTCCCGTAGTGGGAACAATGTTGTGATCCCACATAGAAGAGGAAGTCGCAGAGCTCATAGCATCCCTTAGAGATCTATACTGCGCCGACACTGTAATACCGAGAGGCATAACAGTGTAGGGCGTAGAGATAACTGGGGATGTAGCCGGAATGGGAGTATCAATACTCGACATAACGAGCGATCCACTGGATACAGGAGATGTATCCTCCATGTTGGAAGAAGCCATCGGGGATGAAACACCAACAGGAGTAGTGGGAAAATCCTCTTTAGAAGGCTCCCAAACAGGGTTCTAAAACAAGTCGTAAAGCTCGTCCGCTGGAGCATGAGAGTTCAATGGTTGGACACTCGGAACAATAGGGAAAGTGTCGCCGCAAACCGGTGTCTCAGGGGCAGTAGAGGAAGGAGACCCTTGGTCACTTGGGACAGGAGACGGGATCGACGGATCCACCAGGATGATAAAACAAAGACCCTAGACAAGCTAACGATAAGAGACCCTACTCAAAACTAAATGCAAACAAGATCTAACAAGGTAAATGTTATCGTGGCCAAATAAATTTTTAAGACATTAGGACACAACTTGACCTTTTCATGTTTTAAGAGTCGAGAAAAGGACAAAATATGACTCTATTCACCTTCAAATGTTTAATGAGCCCGAAGTGACAAATGCTCAATAGAGCCTTTTCTTTTACAGAGTCCGAAAAGGATCAAAAAGTGACTGCTCTGGAGAAACTAGGCAAGGGGTTTACCAGACAATCCGTAAAACTGCTTATGCACCTTGGCAATCGTATGAAAACCAAGGACTTTCTGTACTGCAGTCAATCTTCCAGAATGCTGTGTTCGGTGCGTTACGGCTTGTAAGGCAGCATACACGACTTCCTATGGATCAAGGATGAAAACCTAGTGGAGTCTCCCCATATATACGCGACGGTACGTGGGAGCACAAGTCCGTACTAGACCAC
>APFE031331769.1:8299-37374 GCA_000404065.3 Pinus taeda | reverse complement strand
AGGATGAATTGGCGGCGGCTTGGTTTCGACTACCTGGATGGCATTAAATTGAGCTACAACTCCATGATTGCCCTTTTTAAAAAATTTCTCCATCCTATGCGAGCTGATGATAGAGGGGGCTCCCGCCTGAAGTCCACGGAGGGTATGTGTGTAGTTGTTCTTCTTAAAAATCATATATAACTCCTGGAAATCCATTGTGATTGGCCCAAGAGTGCGGAGCCAGTCAGCTCCAAGAACAATGTCACAACCCCCCATGTGTATGGCAAACATGTGGGTTTTCGTAGATCGAGTTGAAGGTGAGAACATGTTATCCCTTAGAAACTTTGAAGGCAAAGAAGTTGGCCCCGCTTTTAACAACCAATTTCTTAAACATTACCTCACATACTAAGTATTTCCATTAAAAAAAAAGAAATCATAATCATAATAATAATAATAATAATACTAATAATAAAATAACGATAGAAATAATAATAAAATATAAAAACAAAATGAAATAAAATAAGGATATGTAAATATGTGTATTGTATAGTTAAAAAAAATAAAAGTACGATTGTAATGATAAGTTTTACACCAACTACAATGTATATGAACTGCCTTAGTCAACATGTATTATCGTTTATGGACTTGTGATTCGCTAACTGAGGCCTTATAATATGAAAATTAATCATAACAACGGGGGACTCTAATATGATCATACATGATTAAAATCCTTATTGGGTATTACATGCTAAGGAAAACCTTGATTTTTGGGTTGTAGATGATTTTCTCCTCCTCCTCCATGGATGAATTTCCACCACCATACTGTCTCTCACATCATACTGTCCCCATATCCCCCACCATAGGTGCATTCTGAGTTGATTTGGTATTACTTGTCTGTTGAGGGTAATCCCTTTTGTAGTGTGGACCTCCATAAGTCCAACACCCCCTCTTAGGAGCTTGGCTCCTACTACCAACTGAATCAAGAGTTGGCCTGGAACTCTGCTAGTAAGATCCAGAATGTTGGGATCGGTGTTGAGATAGCGTGGCTTAGCGCTGTCGCATATGACAATGTTGTTGTGGTTGATGAGTTTGTTGAGGTACCCTGTGTGACTATTGAGCTGGATGCTGATATGGTGTTCTGCGATTCCATGTTGACCGCTTTTAGTGATTGAACACTAACCTCCTTTGAAAATTTCCACGTTCCATACTTTTTCCATTGGACACTCATGATCTTGTGGGCCTTGTTATTGTGAAAATTCCAAACTGGAACCCTATTGAACCCTATTGCTGCAACTGGAAATTATTCTCCTAATTGTTAATTTAAATTAACAATTTATTTATTTTTTGTTACAACAAATACTGAATAAATCACACTGCAATATACACAAATAAAATTGTGGAAGAATAAACGGTGGAAGAAATGGTAGCACACACACATAAAATAGCACAATTATTTTTATACAAAAGTCCCCGGAAAAACCCAACTTGGGAAAATTGGTGCAACAACTGAGGGTTTTATTATTAAGAAACAGTGAAATAATCTGAGTACAATCTGGATGCCAGATACTAAAAATCCTACAACGAAATACTGAAAAAAATATGGAGAGGAATTTTCCTCCCCCACAGGAAATCTCCCGGCACAACTTACTTTCAAAATTTCGGACCTTTGAGACTCTGCGCTGCTCTACATAGCTGGTTGGACATCTTACCTCATACTGGACTCTTATGAAGTTGTTCTGCCTTCTGTTGACCAGAAAGACGTTTCTTCGACACTTTGGGACTCCTTCCCAGCCTCTGGAATTGAAAACGTCAATCTCTCCCAGCAAATTGACTTTGCCTCTAGAGGCTACTGCACTTCCCCAATGTCAACCTCTCTGTGGCTCTTTTGCCTCTTTGCAAATGCACTCACCGGAGCTGAATCCTCCCTCCAGCTTCACTGCCTTTGATCTCACTAGCTCTCTCTTCGACAACTGACTGCTGCTACTTTGGAAATTGATCTGC
Source organism: Pinus taeda (assembly GCA_000404065.3). Lineage (NCBI taxonomy): Eukaryota > Viridiplantae > Streptophyta > Pinopsida > Pinales > Pinaceae > Pinus > Pinus taeda. Next base: position 35,394 of record APFE031331769.1, on the reverse strand, counting down.
TCATGAAATTGAACCTCTCAAGTGTCTTCTCCAAGTGCCCATCAACTTTTTCTTATAATCCTTTGTTGGGACTCCAACGACCAAGATTAAATATTAATAGATGGATATGAGTAACTAGAAGTCGATCTGTGTGATTTTCTAGAACATTCACACATTGACTTAATTAATTCTGATTAATTAACCATATTCCCTAAGTTTAAACTTATGAAATATTTAAAAACTAGCTAATAATCTAGTTAAGTCATTTCTAGGCCGAATTTCCACAAATGATTTTTGGGTTTTGGAGATCTCTTGTATTCTAACCTCTCCAAAAAATTTCGTGGCTAGAACACATTCGATGCTGCAAAAGCTAACACCCCCTCTTAGCGAGGAATGTGTTCTAGTGCTCTACTGTACATTCTATAGAAACACCTTGTCTCTGCATCATCTCCTGTCACGCTGCTGATGTCTGCATGCTACCTACCAACCTCTGCGCAACTCTAATGTACGCTGCATCTGTGTTGCTGTCACGAGGGCTTCACTCAATTAACCTCAAACATATCACCTGCATTCGTGGCATACTAAACAATACCCTTAATTTGACTAAATATTGGAAAATACCTCTAAAAATCACATTATTTAAACCCCTACCAATAAAAACCCAATACACCTTCCCAATTTAAAAAATCCCTAGTTTCACTATATATTGTAGGAATCCATTTTTCATTGACATGTTTTATAACCCTTTGTATTTTTTCATTAATTTTAAGCTTCATTTCTTATATATGTGAATATAAAAACCCTTTACCCGCTATTATATGCTTAATATATTATGTCATTTTTCCCTCAGTATATATCCCCCAATATGAATGCACATGGTATGATATTTCTCCTCTAGTAAAGCCCCTGTGGTTGCTGTTGACCATGTTGAACTACTGCCAACACTACATCTGCACTGCAACTCACTCTCATCTGTCGCTGCTGCACTTCAAACAACTGCAACTGAGAAGCATCCTATATATTGAATCAACTGTGATCAATATGATGCTTCTGTCACTTGAGTCTCTGATTGTTGCTAGTATCTACACTGTAACTGAGGAATATGCGCTGCTACTGACTCTTCACTGTTGCAACTGGACTACTACAAAATCTGCATTGCGCTCCCCAACATTTGACTGCTACTAGTCTTTGCAACTGTCACTTTGGCATCTGACTACATCAATTGTCATTGATCCATCCTGCTACTGAATAATGTGTCCCCCATGTAGCAAGGTATTGATCCAAGAAGTGGACTCCTCAAGGATCCTGCTCCATCTGTAGCACTCTAGGGCTACAAAACCAAGTCACTACACCTCACTCCTGGAGGTATGTCTGCAAACATGGTGAGGTCTTCCTCTAGCCTGGAGGACAACCTATCAATCTCAACATAAGTTGTTGCCTAGTCATGCTTCTCCTCTTTGTCCTTATTTCTGAGAGGACAATGGGTATTGTAGTGGCCAAACTCACCACACTTGAAGCATTGGACCTTTGACTGGTCCTTCTTCTTCCTCTGCTCCCCTTTTCCTTGATTGGGACCCTTCGATGCAAGGGCCACATTCTCCTCCTCCTTCACTTGCTTTGATCTGTTGTTGCTGCCACTAATGGAGCTCTTCAATAGATCTCGTCTCAACTCCTCTTGTTGCAAATCAATCCATATCCTGTCCCACCTTGGCAAGATATCTCTACCTAAGATAATTTGGACAAATACCTGCCACTCCTGAGAGACACTGTTTAGTGCTAATCACTCTAGCTCTGTGGGTTGAGGTGCTGTCCCAACAACTGACAATTGGTCTTGGACCTCTTGAATTTTGGTGAGGAAGGAGTCTATGCCTTCCCCCTTCTGCATCTAGATAAGCCTAAGCTTCTCCTCTAAGCACATCTTCCACTGCTTGGAAGTTTCCTGGTATAGCGTGGAAAGTGTATCCCACATCTCTTTGGCCATTCCCTTGGCCACTATGTGTGATACAACATGATCCAAACACCATCTAGGATCAATCTCTTTTCCCTCGCCATCTCCTTTCCGTACTCCTTCAGCTGATCTGCATCCACTGCATCAATATATGGCTTCAGACCATATTCATCCAGAAGGAAATACATCATTGCCTTCCAGATGACATAGTTGGAAGCTCCATCCAACCTGTCCTAATCACGAAGTCCAACAATGGCCATCTCAACAAATTTCAAAAATCTCCTCTTCCCTTTTGCTCAATTGCTGTTAGGATATTCACACTCCCTTCTGGAGTGAGAAATTCTGCTCACAAGGACTGCTGATCTGCAAGGGAAATCAAACTTCTTGAGCCTAGAAGTTCCTTGAGGAAAAGTTTCCTTCAGTGTGTGCTCTTCTTTCACCCGACACTAGCTTTGCTCTAGAAAACTGCCACAAAACTACTGCATCCAGCTAGAGAGATGCTTTGTGAAAATATTGAGCTACTCCATCTGCCTCTGGAATCCCTCGATCTAGAGAGATTGAATTTTTCTTTCCCTCACTCAGAAAAATCGAATCTCCTCAAGAAACTTGGCCTCTCGGCAAATGACTGCGCTGCCTCTGGGGTTTCGATCTGCTGCCCACACTGAACATTGAAACTCTTATCTTCGCTACTGAGCTCTTTGGACGATCAATTGCACTCTGATACCATTTGAAAATTCCAAACTGGAACCCTATTGCAACAACTGGAAATTATTTTATTATTAAGAAACAATGAAATAGTTTGAGTACAATCTGGATGCCGAATACTGGGAATCCTACAGAGAAATACCGAAAAAATATGGAGAGGAATTTTGCTCACCCCACAGGCAATCTCCCGCGACAACTTGCTTTCAGAATTTTGACCCTCTGAGCCTCTGCGTAGCATCTGGCTAGATGTCTAGCCTCAGATTGAACTCTGATGAAGTTGTTCTTCCTTCTGCTGACCAGAAAGACGCTTCTCCGGCAATCTAAGACTCCTTCCCGGCCTCTGGAACTGAAAACGTCAATCTCTCCTAGCAAATTGACTCTGCCTTTAGAGACTACTATGCTGCCCCAGCGTTAGCCTCTCTATGGCTCTTCTGCCTCTCTGCAAGTGCACTCACCAAAATAGGAATCCTTCCTCTGGCTTCACTGTGTTTGCCCCTCTCTCACAGTTTCGATCTCACTAGCTCTCTCTCGGGCAACTGACTACTACTACTGTTGAAATTGATTTCCTCATGAAATTGAACCTCTCAAGTGTCTTCTCCAAGTGCCCATTGACTTTTTCTTATAATCCTCTATTGGGACTTTAATGATCAAGATTAAATCTTAATCGATGGCTAGGATTAACTAGAAGTTGATTTGTGTGAGTTTCTAGAACATTCACACCTTGAATTAATTAACTCCGATTAATTAACCATATTCCCTAAGTTTAGGCTTAGGAAATATTTTAAAACTGGTTAATAATCTAATTAAGTAATTTCTAAGCAGAATTTTCAGAAACAATTTCTGGGTTCTGAAGATCTCATGTATTCTAGCCTCTCCACAAAATTTCGTGTCTAGAACACATCTGATGCTACAAAAACTAACATTTATCCTACTAGGTCCATTGTTCATGATCTTCTCCTATGCGATGATCGCCTGCTGAACTTCCTCGTGCAAGGTGCAAGCCATTAAGATGCTAACCTTGGCTTGTATGTTAAAATTTAGTCCATAGACAAATTTGTTCACTTTGAGATTTTCTATGTCTAACTGAGGTGCATAGCCAAGTAGTTCCATGAAACAAGCCTCATACTATGACATTGAGCGACTCTTTTGCTTTAGTGCATTGAATTCATTCAATTGCCTCTCAAGAAACTCCTATGACAGGTAGGATTCTCTAAACTTTTCTTGAAATAATTCCCAAGTTACTTATGAGATATGCATCTCCAACTGGGGTAATAATGTTTTCCACCAAAGTAGTGCATTTCCCTTCAGCTGAAATATACCCATCTTGGCCTTCATGTTTGAGGTGTAATCTCTCAGGATAAAGCACATAGCCATGTTTTCTAACCATGCTTCTGCAGTTTGACCATTAGTGGACCCCAAAAACTTTAGAAATTTTACCTTTTCCAAATATCGATGTATGTCATTTCTTGCAATGTTTTGGGGTGCTTTATGTTGCAGAACAGGTCCTTCATGCCCTCTTTCCAAATGATTTAGCAATGCCTTGGACATATGCTGAAATTACCTCATTAAGTTCAATACTTCTCCATCAGGAATTTGATCTTGTGATGCAATGTGTTCTCCATCACTGGGTGGGGTGACAGGAGTTGGTTGCCATGGTGGCGTTATGTTGTGCCCTCTAGTAGAATTACTCTTTATTGTGCCCCTTCTTGCCATGATACCTATTCCAACAATTACCAATTAACATTTTTCCAAATGGAGTAATAATATTGATGTAGGGGGAGGACAAGTTCCAAGGTACCCCATCATTGGCTATTATTTAGGAGTTTGAAACTTATTCAAGTGTATCGGTTATTAACATCATTACATTGGTTTTACAATTTCATATATCTTATTAAGAAGTTCATGTATCATCCCTAATCATGGTGTTCGTACCACATAGAATGGTCGCTCTTTTATGGTGCAATGGAGTACTTGTGTTGGTATATTCATTTTTTCTTAAATGGAAGTTTCACAACAAAACTCTATTGAGAGGAACTGGTATTTCTTTTCAAGCTCCCATGAATAGATCTCATATAAATTTCAATTTGGTTCAAAAGCTGAAGTATTTCATTTTACTCTTATCCATATCTACCAATTTGTTCTATAGTCTTAATATACTTCCAATTTTTTTTAACATGTACAATCGATGTTACCACAACAAATTGTTCAAACTCGAGGTGATTTCTTATCATTTTATGTAGTGCTAGATAATTTTATCAGTGTCACATCTAATTAGTGGTGTTAGATGGCTGAGATAGACATTTGCAAAACAATTGATCACTATATTAGACATTCCTTTAGTAAACAAGGTATACTATTGTATATTTTTCAAGTTGAACTTATTTAAAACTTAATATCAACATAAATCAATCTGTGTGATTATGCCCACAGTGAGATCTGCATTTATTTCATAAAAAGAGGTGGTTGCACTCCACAAATATTATACATCTCATAGAAATAACTTAAGCTTCATTAAATGCAATAATTAAAAGAACTTAAAATATGGGAATTAATAACACATTTTATAGTATTTTGGATTAAAGGAAATTTTGTCCATAAAATATTACCTTTAAAATTTTTCATATTTGTCTAAAAAGACATTCCATCCTTGTAATCTCCATAATTGATGCAAAATTGTTTGTAATAAGCCCTAACATTGATGGACTTCACTTGGGGTGGCAATGATCTTAACAGTGAATTGTTGGTTCCCTAGCCCTAACATTGGGTGTCTTCGCTCAACAATGGTGGTGCATACTATCATTCTGAATTCAATGAGACCACATAGGGCAAAGAGTACCCAACTAATTTCACCAATTCTCAAAAACCACTAACTATTCATGGATAATAAATGAAGGGTGACACTTATGCAGTTCTGTGAGTTCAATTAACTAACTTTTTGTATATGGTGGTGCAAGTGTAGTTAACTAATTTTTTTTTTTGTACAAGTTTGTGTGAGTTCAGTAAGCTAATTTGTGTATTTGGATTTTATTGCTGATAAAATCGTGTTGACTCTATGCAAGTGTAACTTCATATTAAAAAAAAAAAAGGAAAAAAGAAAAAGATTACCAAGCTCTCAAAATCATAATAATAAATGGAAATGAAAATCGCCATTATGGAATGCAAGGAGTAGATTGCATGATAACTTTATTTAGATAACTATTCAACTTGGATTAATCAACCCAACAATATTACTATTTTATAAGAAAGAAAGAAAGAAAGAAAGAAAATAATTTTAAAGTCCATGAGGCTAAAGATAGCCTATGGGACAAATTGTTTCTTTATCTGGTTGATGTATTCGACCCTTTTCTTGTGAAGCCTCACAATAAACGCTCCTAACTTCTCGACAAACCCCTCGCTAAATAGATTATCCCAAGAGCTAGCTGCAAGAATATCTGCATAACTTTCCCTATTGTCTTTGAATGCCTTACATTCTAAAATGAAATGATTTTTTGTTTCCACTTTTTCGGAAGAACAAAAATACATACTCTTTTCTTGAACACTTCTTTTGGCCTTTTCCAGCGCTCTGTTTCACAATAGAGTTGATGAGAATTATTCCTTAATTGAGCAATAAGAATTTTGGCTCTCCAAGAAATATTGGCCTTTATGTATGCTTTTTGTTGATGATTAAGAGTGAGAGTAAACACTTCAATATAATACTTTTTATTTCTCCCTAGCTCCTTATCCCAAGCACACTTGTGGAACTTATCCATAACAAAAACTTTATCTCTTTACTATTTATGGGACATGTGTTCAAGAAAATACCCCATTTACTAAATCATTTGTTATTGTGCTGCATCCAAGTCTTCTTTCTTTTGCACAATATGTCATTGAAGACAACCTTAGGCCATTTTCCCTTTTCCATTTGCTCAAATTTTTTTAAATACCTTATGACTCGCACCATAGCAATTGTTTCAATAGGCGCAGTCCCTGTTTCACTTAACAAGATAGCAGAAGGAATTGCACTTTTAATTTTGAATTTGTTTGTTTTCAAGTGCTTCTGAATTTTCTCAATTTGTTTCCACTACATGTCAGATGTACTACTAGCCCACAATTCACAACCATAAAAAAATCCCCAAATAAATAAAATCTTGTAATTGATAATAAAAATAATTTTAACTATTTTAAAAATTGGTAAATGAGACCAAATGAACCAACTACACTTAAGTTACACTACAATTGGGATTTGAGTATTCACAGTGTTCATTAGTTTAGCGTTACCACAAAGCAACAAACACTAAGGCACCTTTTGAGTTTCAAGTTGAATACATTGTTACATTGCCTCGAAAATTAATTATGAGACTAAAAATTCAACAACATAACACTACCTTTGTGGGGAACAAAACATTACACTGTTAGGATTTAGGCAGTGTTAAACAATGTAAAATCTCAATCGCTTTAAGTGAACCAAAATTAAGTAAAATTGAAATGAGAAATAATAGAAAGAAAAATAAAATCGAAATTGTACACCTATTTTAAAAATAAAATTGTTAAGAGTTCTTAAACAATTTAAAATCTCAGACACTTTAACTAAGGGAGCCAAAATTAACTATAACTTAAATGAGAAATAACAAGAAAAATAAAATAAAATAAAACCCAAATTATACACCGATTTTAATAACTAAATTATTAAGATTTTTAATGCTTAGAATCGATGAAATGAACCACACCTCAAATTCTTTTATCGTCCTAGGGTTGAGAATAATTTCTATATACGTGGAATCTAGCCTCAACTCACACGAGGTTAGCAATTCGAATTACCATTTCAGAATTCACGTTCTATCCACACACTTCAGCGATTTCAGAGCACAATTTCACAATCTTACGCTGATTGTAAGTGCACAGGTCATGACTTCTTTACACAAGTTGGCAATCTTAGTGACGCTAGAGTGGCATGCACCTTAGCTTGTCTTGTGGGACAAGTTGAATCTCAACTACCGCTAAAGTGAAGTAGTAACACATTATGCACATAAATATCTACAACTAGTATATAAATATCTACAACTAGTATTGGCACATTATCGTGTAAAGAAATGCAACATTAAATGGAGGATGGGGAGGGACACCTGTTCAAGACTTTGTTAGGGAAGAGGTTTAAGATAAACCTCATAATAGGAAACGCCTTCGGCATAATTATTACTATCAATTTGTGGAACACCTATAATGTGTTAAACAAGATCGCCAATTTCCCACACTCAGCTTGATGCAACATTAGAGTAGAGAGGATGCAGGGTTTGATGAAGGCTTTCTTGACCATCTTGGAGTGGATGGAACGTATCTCCCTCAATTATAAGCATGCAAGCATGCATGAGACTTTGTGATGGTAAAGAGCGAGAGAGAATATAAGGTTTGATTATACATTATTTGGATTTTTTTGGGAATCTTCTCATGAGTAAATCCATCAGAAATCATTGAATTGTAGGTCAGTTTAATAATTATTTGTATCGACAAAGTTAAAAAAAAATGCAAAGTTCACATATAAAAAGGATTTCATCTACATCTAGCAATTTCACTATAGAGAGGGTAAGCATTTTCATATATTGAAGACTTTATCCACGGTAGGATTATCGATTATCAAGATGGGAAGATTAAATGGAAGAAATGGGGAGGATAGAAAATGCTATGAATGCTATAGGGCAATCTTGCACCACAACCCACCATTGGGCTCAAAGATTCCTATTATATATATATAAAGCTTTACGATCCTCTAACTACGACGGTACATTCTAGCACAATATTGGCTGTTATATTTTGTAATACTCTTGGGTTTTTTCAAGCAATTCTGCCAGGTGGCTCATGCAACATAATACAGGTAGGAAGAAACACATGAAACTAAGATGTTGGTGCAAACACGTACAAACATAGTTGCTGATAGTGAAAGAAGAGCCCATATAAATATAGGGTCCACAGGTCCTAGAGGCAGAAACTTGGCTCTGATACTAGGTGTAGGGACCGACCGTATGCTATATATATATATATATATATATTTTAAACAATGCAGATAACTAGGAATACAACTATAATCAAATAAGCATTGGGAACTCAGAAATATTAAAGCACTTACATCAAACATCCATGAATTTCACTACATTACAAATATCATATGTTTTACATTCTATTACCTATAGGCACAACATAATCATATAACATAACATCATAAATAACATAGGTACTGTTCACCCTAAGATGAGATTTGATATTGACCTTGCCGCTACTTGCACTCCCTTGTTGTCATCCAACTCCAAGTGTGAATGTTGATGTGCTCTGGCCAAATGTAGTGACCCACCAATTGACCTCCAAACCTACTGCTTGTGTACTCTCCTTCTTTGTGGACCCTTGAGCTGCAATGGGGCTGTACAATGGAGGAAGTGTGCTAGATGATAGAGGTGAGCTCTCCTTGGCTCAAGAGTCCCCTCTCTAATGTGGACTACCTCACCAAACTCAACTATAGCTCGTAGCCACTCACAATGACATAAACCTATCCATACAACAATAGGGTAAGCCAAAAATTCCCCTCCCATGGCTTGTCCCTTCTTTTATAAGAGGCTTCACAGGCGACACTTGGCATTCCATGCATAATTAATTATTTTTATTAATCTAAAAGTTTGATTATTCACCCACCCATGTGTCACCCTCTCACCAAGGTTCTCCAAAATTATTTACTTAAATTTTAATTCAAAAATAATATTTCCCTTGCCCCAACAAGACTTCCTATTTCTTCTCCTATTTCTTCTCCTAGTTGTCTTTTGATCCCCTTTTCTACTCCTTAATTTGTTTTCATTAATAAAGTCAACTGATAAGTCTAAAATTTGGTCCCCTAAATACCTCCTAATTTAACTCAATTTGCTTCTTAGATGGATATTCTTATGTTGACTCTTTCCACACGGAGTTTCTCTAAATTTCTCAAGTTTTAATTTATTAATCTTATTTTAATTCACCAACCACTTTTCTTAATGAGGTTTAACTATTTTAAGATTAATCTTATAATTTACTCTATACCCCTCTTTCCCCCTTTTACCTAATTAAATTATTTATGTACATTATCTACCTGCTATTTTCAACATAGGAAGGGTAGAGTTCTCAAGGTACAATATTTTTATTTCTTCCTAATCTCCCTTTACCCCAAGTTTTATTATTGATTTAATTGCCTTGGTTCTAACCTCATTTACCACTTGATGTGAATTTGTAGGATTTTCATATCTTGATTATAATTATTAGTTTCTTTTTAATGATGCTAAGAGTGCCAAGTTGGTTGTGTCCTTCAAGAACTTCCCTTCAAAGTTTCAAGGGTGCCACACCTAATAGTTTTTATTTGTGATGCCAAGGGTGCCAAGTCGTTCGTGCCCTTCAAGAACTTCCCTTGAAATTCCAAGGGTGCCACACCGCTTGCCCTTTAAGCATCTAGTGGCTACGAGGGGAAATTCTAGGTGCAACGATAAAGACCTTTATCATCTCTTGTGTTGTCCACTATAGTGAGACTAATGGTGTTGGAGATCAATGAATCCACCTTGATGTACGCCCCCTAGTAAAATCCTTGTGAGCGACCTAATTTTGGATCTTCCCCCACGACATCGTGATCTTCAAGGTGAAAGTGTTCCAACCCTTCCAACCCAAGTCACATCGGGAGTGCTAGCGAGTGAAATTAGGGACACTGTCCCGCCTCTCCCATGTAGTTCCATCAATTTGTATAACCCTGTCACCCATGTGTGAGTCATTTGGCCAAGCAACTAACCTGTGCTTGCAACCACTAACATATCATTAGAATATATAGCAGGTTTCAAAATGAACTTAGAATTTCAATGACAAAACATTCATTTCCATCAAACCAGATGTCGTCGACTCATCACATGCAAGTGCCTCTGGTGGATTCCTGTCACACTCGATAATCATCAATAATAAAGTTTCTTATTGTTAGTCATTATCATAATATCATCATCAACATTACCTGGTCATTCACATCGTTGATCATTGTGAACCATAACTAATGTAAGTAGCTAACACGAGGAACACATCTATCACATCTATCATCATCATAAAATCAGTGGGAAACATGCATATCCATTAAAGCTGTCATCATCGTAACATCAATATAAAACATACATATCCATCAATTCTATCATCATAATATCATCAATAGAGAATATACATATCCATCAATGTTATCATCATCGTGGTATCAATAGAGAACATACATATCCATAAATGCTATCATCATCATAATATCAACTAGGAAAAAAACATAACCATCACATCCACTAATAATAGAGTCAAGTGTCTGGATCCTCAACTTGAGGTTCTCAAAGAATAGGGTTTGAGCCTTAAGGCTAAATCAATGTTAATGTCATATCAATGTCAGTGAACTAGAGCGGGACACTACATTGTGCACTCTTTAATGCATATTTTACATACCCTCCTTAATGACATGAGTTACAAAGGCAAGTGTACCTCCCTAAATGGCATATGTTGTTGGACACAGATTGTCATTGATGTCAATATGGCAATATTCGAGGAGCAAAAGGAGCCAAGAGGAGCAGAACAGAGGACACAGACAACCATCGCAGCAACAGAGGAACAAGAAGAGCTATAAGGAAGTAGACAGAGCCATCAGAGGAGCAATGGGCGCACTTATATTATCGGGAGCTATCGGGCCACAAAAGAATTATATGCATGAAGATACAAGCAAAGGAGCATATATCATACATATGTGTTTTTACACTATCGGAGGCACAAAACCTTATATATATATATATACTATCGGGCCCGTAAAACCCATGTATGCATGCTTTAACACTATCGGCGAACAGAAAGCCCATATACATAGGCTTAACACTATCGGAGGCAGAAGACTTGGCTCTAGGGAAAATACACTATCGGAGGTGGATTATGGACTTGAAACTCTATATATGGGAGTGTTGAGTTGTATCGAGTCCGACACATTGCATCATTATGAGGGGTCTATGTTAACGTCGAGCCCCGACCCTGTGCGACTTTCGATCGCTGATAGTGAGTATTGCATCGACACTTCGGAAGTGGGAGCTACAATATGTCAAGTGGTCCATTGCGATCGCCGATAGCGATATTGCATCGGACCTCCGCCAGGGGCAACTCCCGATTGCGATGCATATCCACGCGGACCTGCCGCACATTACAAATATGACTTAATCTATGATCGCATCTGTCGCATATCGCAAGCCGTAAAGCCTTGCCACATTGGAAGAGTCGACTGCGATAGGCTATGGACCCGACGGGCATATTAACTATGGTTTAATACCATATCACATCTGGTCCATCAGAGCAGTGGAGGATCGACTGTCGGCCATTGGCGGAGTCATGGGTCTGATATATAAAGGACCCGCGAGAGTCACGAATCGCCGATTGCGATTTAAGCGCGGACTTAATACAGGAATAGGTGTGATTGTAATATTTCCTGAACTCTGCCTTTTAGTCTGTTTGACTATTCTTTTCTCATATTCTCTGTGTAATGGAATTTTTGGCTTGCGCGGGGTGTTTTAAGCTGAAAGGCTTACGATGGCTGTTCTGACTATTCAGAAGGCTGAACGTCAGTGAAAAGGGGTGAATCACGACAATTATGATTGCAATAAGGACAAAACATCTCCGTTTAATTGAAAGAACTCTGTGTATGCCGCAATCATTGCCAAAATGAGTGCTGTTATGGTAAACCGGGAGGATGTGTTCTCCGTGGATTGTTTGGACCAGTCTAATGAATCTACGTATCCCTAGAAAGTCAGTGAACTTGCACAGTGTAGAGGAAGCCGCATCGACCGAGGATGAAGCCTAAGAGGTGGTGTAAGCGGAAACGAATGGACAAAGGCATGGGAATGTATAAAATAGTAAAAACATAGAACTGTTGGTGCTGTTGGTATGGTAAAGAACCAGAGTGTGAGGTAGCAGAAGTAGCATAAGGAGTAGAGGCAGTAGAAGCAACAAAGGCAACAGAGGCAGGAGAGTAGGAGTGAAGGAGAATTTCAGCTGAACAAAGATTGGCAACACACTTGTTTATACCAAGTTTGGGTTGGAGACCAAGAGGTTGGAGCCTTAGAACTGAATAGGACTGAAGTCCTTAGAAGTAGGTGCTCCTAAGTGCAGAACCACTGCAAAATAGAGTTGGTGCTCTGGAGGTTGGAGCCTCACTGAAGTCCAAGTTGGAGCTTGGCAACTAATCACAATCATATATATACTTATATTGTATTTATTTCATTGCACTGTGTTGTGTTTTAATAAAATCATTAATTCCAGTTGTTGATTTCTATGTTCTGTGTATACATATACATATCTATATATGCTTTTGGAAATCACTAGAACAATTAAAAAAAAAGAAATACTGATTTACCCTCCCTCTTAGTATTTCCAACAATTGGTATCAGAGTCAAGTTTCTTCATACTAGCCTAATAGCTTGAAGAAGGATCCGCAACCATGATGAGAAATCACAGAGCATTAGGAAGACCTCCTTTGTTTTATGGCACTAACTTTGGTTTCTGGAAGAAAAGAATGACCTACAACTTAATGTCCCTTGGACCCGAAGTCTAGCATTTTGTTCAAAATGAATACCAAATGACTTCCACTCTTCCAACAGACCTAGACGAGAGGAAAACCTACATCGCAATTGAAAAGGCCTTGAACTCCATCACTAGTGGAATCACTGATTCCGAGTTTACAAAAGTCATGCACTGTACCTCTGCCAAAGAAATGTGGGAGAAGCTAGTTGGCTTGTATGATGGAGACTCAAAAGTCAAAAAGGCAAAGCTTCAAACTCACAGAAGACAATTTGAAAGTTTGAGGATGGAAGATGAAGAAGATATTGCAGCATACCTCCTTCGAGTAGCTGAAGTGGTAAATTCCCTGCAAGGATTGGACGAAAAAATTGAAGAAAGTACCATTGTTCAAAAGGTATTAAGGTCTCTTCCAGACAGATTTGACTCCAAAATAAGCGCTATAGAAGAAGCAAAGGATCTAGATACCCTCAAAATGGATGAACTCCATGGAATTGTCACTGCCTATGAAATGAGGAAAGGTGCCCCAAGCTCCAAAGATGCAGCATTCAAGGCCTCAAAGTCAAAGTAGGGGAAAGAAAGGAATGACTATAGTGATGAGTCAGATGTGGAATCCGAATTCGCTCAATTTGTACGAAAGATGAAGAGAGGATCTAAGCTTAAAGGCAAGTATCCTCTTATTTGTTTTAAATGTGGTAAAATAGGTCATTATGCAGCAAAATGTCCTCATAAACATGACAACGATGATGAAGGAAATTCTAAAAGAATGACACACAAAAAGAAAGGGTTCAATAAGAAAAACTTCTTCTCTAAGCAAGATGAGTCTAATGAGGATGAGTTTATGGTCATCAAAAAGAAATCAGATGAGGAAAGTGATCATAATGAAAGCCAAGAAACATTATTCATGGCACTCGCAGATGATGATGACTCAGGGCTGGAAGGAAATGTAGATGAACTGTTAATAAGTGCCATTGAAGAAAATGAGAAACTACAGCACAAAATCATTTCTCTCAAAGTGGAAAACGAGGAAACAAGAAGTAGAGAAGATCTCTTGGAAGTAAAGCTTAAAGAAAAATAAGAGACTTGTGAATAATGTGAGGCCGAAATAGTGTCTCTGAGAAAGGAGTTGGAGCAAATTAAAAAGCGCTGTAAAAGCTCTCAAATACTTGAGACCATTCTGAAAAATAAAAAACCTCAACATGAAAAGTCTGGAATAGGTTTCAAAAGAGAGTCCTCAAGCACTAAGAATAGTGCGAAAAGCTATGTCGATGCACATTCTTGCAATCCAAAAGATGAAAAAGTATGTTATCAAAAGTGCATCCTAGATCCCAAGAATGAAGAGAGAATTACTCAAAAGAAGAATGTGGAGTCGAATCATGGACACTACAACAAATACAAACCTGTACTCCACCAAGGGCCCATCCCAAATCCAAAGAACGAGGGAGGAGTAATTCCCAAGAAGGAAATCGACTCAAACCGTGGCTGCTTCAATAGGTACAAAACCATCTTTCTTGGACACTGCTTTCACTGTAAAAACTTTGGTCATCAAGCTAGACATTTTATGGCTCGCAGAAGTGAAAAGACAAAGCTAAAGGATCGAATAATTAATTCATATGCCCCCAAAAGGCAGGGACAAATCAAAACCTTCAATTCATTTGATCCCTTGACCAAATTTGATCTGATTTGCTCTTTCTGCTACAATAATGGACACTATGAACAAGATTGCCCACTCAAAGGAAGAAAGACGAGTAGCAAGAACTCCAGCATGGATAAATGCGGCCTGGCTCTATATGCTCAAAATAATGGAAACCATTGGTTTGTGGATAATGGGTGCTTTAGACACATGACAGGGGATAGAAGGAAGTTTGTCTCACTGAGTAAAAAGGAAGGTAATGTGTCCTTTGGAAGCGGATCTGACAGAATTGTAGGAAAAGGAATAGTTACTCTGATCAATGGAAAAGGAAAAGCTCAAGATGCTCTGCTAGTTGATGGACTCAAGCACAACCTCCTGAGTGTCAGCAAAATCTGTGATCAAGGACATAAGGTTGTTTTTAGCACCAAAGATTGTGAAATAAGGAACTTTGCCTCAGGGGAACTTGTGGCAAAAGGGGTGAGAACACCAGACAACATTTACATTTTGAACAAGATTCAAGAAAATAAATGCTACTTGAGTCAGACATATGAGAGTTGGCTGTGGCACAAGTGACTTGGACATACAAGCTTCAAAAATCTGATCAATATTAGCAAGATCAAAGCTGTACAAGACATCCCAAGGCTGTTCAAACCAAATCAAGGAGTATGTGGTCCATGTCAACATGGAAAGTAGACCAAAACCAACCACAAGACAAAGGAGCTCTCTACATCGAAGCCCTTGGAGATCATCCATGCTGATGTGTGTGGGCCAACTAGAAATCAGGGACTCTAAGGAGAAAGGTACTTTGTGTTATTTGTTGATGATTATACTAGAATGATGTGGATATATTTTATAAAGTTTAAATCTAAAACTTTTGATTGTTTTAAGAATCTAAAAGCCCTTGTAGAAAATGAAAAAGATTCAAACATTAAGTGCCTCAGAACAAACCGAGGGGGAGAATTCACATCAGACGAATTTAGTGAGTTCTGTAATATTCATGGAATTAAAAGGGAATTCTCTACTGCCAGAACACCTCAGCAAAATGGGGTAGTTGAAAGAAGAAATTGAACAATCCAAGAAATGACAAGAACAATGCTATTAGCAGCAGACTTACAACCTAGATTTTGGAGAGAAGCAGTAGGGACAACTGTCTATACATTGAATCGAACTCAATTAAGACCAAATTGTGAAAAAACTCCTTATGAGCTATGGAAAGGAAGACCTGCTTCGGTGAAGTACTTCAGGATCTTTGGAAGCAAGTGCTTCATAAAAATAAATGATGGCTCACCCGGAATGTTTGATTCTCGGGTTGATGAAGGGATATTTCTTGGATACTCTACACGGAGAAAGGCTTACAAGTGCTACAATTATCGACTGAAGAAAATAGTGGAAAGCATTGATGTAAAGGTTGATGAATATCTTCCAGAAAAGGAAATTGGAGAACATGAAGATGAATTTCTCATTGAAGAAGAAGAACCTAAAGGAGAAGAAATAGATGAAGAAGAAGAAGAAGAAGAAGAAGAAGAAGAAGAGGAAAGAGAACCACCTAATACCCCTTCAAAGATGAAGTATGTCCAAAGACATCATCCAGAAGAGAAGATCATTAGCGATAGAGATGAAGGTGTGCAGACTCGAAGAAGGATAACAATCACACCCAAGAGAAAAGTCATTGTCCTTCTATCTATGATAGAACCAGAAACATTTGCAAAAGCAAGTAAGGATCCTCATTGGGTAAAAGCCATGGAAGAAGAAATGTCCCAAATTGAGAAGAACAAGACATGGGAGTTGGTACCTCGTCCAAAGGACAAAAACATAATAGGAACCAAATGGGTGTTCAAAAATAAAATGAATGAGGAAGGACAGGTTATCATAAACAAGGCAAGACTTGTCTGCAAAGGCTATTCACAAATTGAAGGAATTGACTTTGAAGAGACATTTGCACCAGTGGCCCGTATGGAAGCTATCAGGATGTTCTTAGCATTTGCTTGCTTAAAAGGATTCAAAATCTATCAAAGGGACGTGAAATCAACATTTCTAAATGGGGAACTCAATGAGGAAGTATACATGGAGCAACTAGAAGGTTTTGATCTGACAGCAGGAAAGGACCTAGTCTGTAAGTTGAAAAAGGCTTTATATGGATTGAAATAAGCTCCTAGAGCTTGGTATGCAAGATTGGATCACTACCTACAACAACAAGGCTTCAAAAAGGGAGTGGCTAGAAGTAATCTATACATAAAGACAGATCAAGGTAAGTTACTAGCTGCTCTTGTTTATGTCAATGATCTGATTTTTGCTAGTAATAACGATGAAATGAGCCATGAATTTTCTCAAAACATGTCAAAAGATTTTGAGATGTCAATGATAGGAGAGTTGTCCCACTTCCTTGGACTTCAAATATCTCAAACCAAAGTAGGATTGTGTATATCTCAAACCAAATATCTAAAAGACATGCTCAAAAAATATGGAATGGAGGAATGTGCACCCATGAGCACACCTATGACCGCCCACTGCAAACTGAGCAAAGATGATGACTCCCCTCTAGTGGATGCAACTCATTACAGGTCAATGATCGGAGCCCTTCTTTACTTAACAGCTACACGACCAGACATAATGCAAGCAGTAGGAATGGTGGGAAGATTTCAATTTGCTCCCAAACAATCCCATTTATTAGCTGTAAAAAGAATTCTCAGATATTTGAAGGGAACTTCTGATTTCGGTCTTTGGTACCCAAAGAACTCAACACTGACTGTAACTGCATACGCCGATGCTGATTGGGTTGGACGTATAGATGATTGGAAAAGTACTAGTGGAAATGCATTCTTCCTAGGACACTGTTTGGTATCCTGGCTCAGCAAAAAATAGTCATCCATATCATTATCCACAGCCGAAGCCGAGTATAATGCTGCAGCAGACTATTGTACTCAGATACTATGGATGAAGGAAGCTCTAAAAGATCTCGACATATGTACAGATCAACCAATTACCGTCTATTGTGACAACACAAGAGCTATCAGTCTCAGCAAAAATCCAGTGATGCACTCAAGAACCAAACACATATCAATCAAGTATCATTTCCTCCATGAGCAAGTAGCTGAACAAAACATCGTCCTCGAATATATCAGTACTAAGGAGTAGATAGCTGATATTTTCACAAAGCCTCTTCCTTGAGAAGCATTCGAACATCTGCGTCAAAAGATGGGAGTTATTTCTTTATCATCACTCAAGTTCATTCATAAAGATGTAGCAGGACAAGGGGACCAGGTTGACAGGGGGAGTTTGTATGCATTCCTTTGCCATTGATGTCAAAGGGGGAGAGAGAGCAGAAAAATATTGCCATCAATAACAAAGGGGGAGATTGTTGGACACAAATTGTCATTGATGTCAATATGGCAATATTCAAGGAAGGAGACAGAGCCAAAGAAGAGGAGCACACAGAGCCAAGAGGAGCCAAGAGGAGCAGAGGTAGTTAAGCATTGTATGAAGTCGCTGGTGAACGCTGGTGAAGGCTGCTGCAACTGTTGAACACTGTTGAAACACTTGGAGAAAAGTTGTTGAAACACCAATTTCTCCATTGCTAAAACACCAACCTTTTCCGCACTTGTTCGACACTTGTGAAAAATTTGTCGATACACCAATTTCGGCGTTGCTGAAACACCAACCGTTTCCACGACGACATTATATTTTCAGCACATCGTAAACATGAGGAAGCTAAAGCGAATGGAGGAGGGAAGCCAGAAGGTCGAGCGAGTGTTGAGGAAGCCGAAGCTCAAGCGAGCGAGGAGGAAGCTAAAGAGCCATTGAGTAAGCGGAAACAAATGGACAAAGGCATGAGAATGTATAAAACAGTAAAAACAGAGAACTGTTGTTGCTGTTGGTGTGGTGAAGAACCAGAGTGTGAGGTAGTAGAAGCAGCAAAGGCTGTAGAGGCAATAGAAGCAACAGAGGCAGGAGAGTAGGAGTGAGACAATCTCAGCTGAATAGTGTGCAGCAACATAGCTGTTTATACCAAGGCTGGGTTGGAGCCCAAGAGGTTGGAGCCTCATAACTGAACTGGACTGAAGTTATTGGGGATAGGTGCTCCTAAGTGCAGAACCACTGCAAAACAGAGTTGGTGCTCTGGAGGTTGGAGCCTCACTGAAGTCCAAGTTGGAGCTTGGCAACTATTCACAATCAGATTTATACTTGTATTTATTTCATTGCATTGTTTTGAGTTCTAATAAAAGCATTAATTTCAGCTGTTGATTTCTGTGTTCTGTGTATACATACACATATCTATATATGTTGTTGGCAATCACTAGAACAATTAAAAAATAAATAAATAAATAATAAGAAATATTGATTCACCCCCCTCTCAATATTTCCAACACTTCTACCATGGACTTTATGGCTAGGAAACTATCTATGAATTGAGGGTCTGGCCCCATAGAACCTTCCTCTGACAATGTCTTCCGGGGATAGACTATCCCAATTTCAGGATTAGTTTCGACCAACTCTCCTTATCCTAATTTGAGCTTTGATCTAGTTAGCATTCAACAACTAAACCAACACAAGCTCGTCTAACCTTAATAGCCTAAAGTTCTGATATCACTTGATCTGAAAATCACGCGAGTGCCCTCAGTTAATTAATTAATAAATGAAGGTATTACAAACTGATGTGTTGGTGTGTGTCTATGTTATCTTAGGCAACGGATCGATCAGATTGCAAAAATACACAGACACTGGAACAATGGAAAACAGTGGGAGAAACATAGTAAGCAAATACAAGAACACAACAAATTAATAAGAAGTTCACCCTATCCTCCAGGGCTATGTCTCCGGTCCAGCTTTCAGTGGTGGCCTTCTTTTATTATGTCTTTAAAGCAGAGATTTACAATGAGGAGCTCAATTTGAGTCTCCTGAAACAGAGAATGTTTGATAGAGTGGTTCTTGGATCCCCCAAGCCACTAGAGTACACAGACTCTTTTCCTTACCAGAACTTGACCTCTCTGGTCTTTAATGGGAGAAGCCCAATGTGGTGCTCAATTCCCGACAAATCCTCTCAGGGATTGCTTGAACCTCTCAAGCTTTCTGTCTGCTCGATCCTGCCTTAGGTCAGCTCGGCTCTTTGTTTTTTGCTTTTTGCTTCACTGTCTCTTCTTTGCTCTCGCTCTCTCTGTCTTCATTCTCTTCTCTCTTCTTCGTCTTCTGTTCTCTATCTGTCCATGGCTTAAAAGCCGATCTATCTAATGATTGTTCGATTCCTCTTCCGCCCCTTCGGATCGCCTGCTACTATTCGCTTGGAGTTCCTTGCCTTTGCGTCATTGCCATTGTCCACAGGGAAGTGGCCACTTGTCCTCTCACGAACTGCGTCAGCTCTTCCTCGATAGTTCGGTAATTCAGTTACACTGTGGAATGACTCATCTACCAACTCAGCGGTCAAATCGGACTTCAAACTTCTTTATGCCGCGGCTTAATTCCCCTATCAAATCCGGTTTCTCCATCGGGCATAATCTCCGCCGTCAGATCTGGAGCCCCCAGATCCTACGTTATTCGCTCATTTCGCGCTGTTGACTTGCTCGACCATTAGCGCGCGATGAGAAGCGGTTTTCTCTCTCATCTACCGGACACGCGTCATGCGATGAATGGAATCACTCGTTTTCAGTCAATCCACTTACCGCCCAAGGGTGCCCCCGATATACTACCAGTTTTGGAGCGCAGGACCCCTCTTACACCTTACCGCTTTCCCCACGATTTCCTGGCTTCCCATGCGACCGAGCGCTCAGGGCCTTTCCTTCTCGAGGGGTTTTTCCCAGCGATGCGCGATTATCAGAAATGGCCTCTATTTCCCGATCTGGGCTTCCCAAGTGCTAGTTTTGCCTCCTGCGTGGACTCCATGGGCCTCGGTCAGCACGCTTTGACCGAGGTCCTCGTTGATCCTTGCTGGCTGCAATCTGCCACTGTCCAAAGGTCTTCCTGATCACTCTGTGTTCATAAATTCGAAGTCTGTCCTGTCTTAATACATTCATGGCACCTTGATAATCTTCATGGATCCAATTCAGATCAATCTTTATTTGTCTAAATTTTATTAATATTTTCTCGCTTTATTTTTAACGGATTGATCGAGTTTTGCAAGGAAATCTTGATTTAGATCATCAGGCGTTAGGGGAAGCTTTCATTTGGACCACCAACTCTCGATCTGCGTTTCCTGAAGAGCCCAGCTAAATTAGCTTCGGGTTTATCATACGATTTTCATTTTGTGATGCATGAGGGTTTCAAGCTAACACTTCCTTTGAAATTTAAAAATTTTTAATTTATGTGCAGCATAATGATAGATTTGGCTTATTAGAGCCTTCAATTTGTAATTATTGTAATTATCTAACTGGGTTTTTGGGTTTTTATTTTTAATTTTATTACATCATCGTATATATCGTGCGGGTGTTTTCTTTTTGCAGCTGCAGATTTGAAAGAGATTTTTTGTTTGAAGCCAAATCTAGGCCCTAGAGGGTAAGATCTGGCCTAGATATCACTTTGCAAGGATATTATTCAAAAAAATTACAGTCCAAGGGTTTTAAAAATTTAGATCTGGGTTTTTCATATAAATTTTCTATTGAATAAATAAATTTTTGGGTAAAAATTTATGATTAAATTTATTTTTTAAATCTAAGGGACTAACCCCTTCTGAGGCCTCCAACTTCTGCTGCATTTTTGTTTTACTCCTTTTGTTTTTTGTGTTTTATCCTCCTTTCCTCTTTGCCTTCCTTTCCTGCTCCCTCTATGGCTCCCATTTTTCTGTGTTATTTCTTAGACCCCCTTTCCTAACAAGCTCCCCATTAACGCTGCCCATTTGCGTCCCTTAGCCCTGCGTCCTAGCTTCCTTTGTTGCCCATGTGTTGCTGCCATCTCTCCACAACTCCCTCATTTCTCCTTCACTGTCGTCGGTCTCCCTCTGTCTATGGCCATCAGTTTCAGTGCACCCTTCTCGTTTCATTTCACTGCCCAAATTTGCTGCCATATCCATCCCTTCATCGACCTACAACTCCCCTAGCTCGAAATCCTCTTCCATCACTGCCGCCAGTCCAACCTACACACATACAAACAACAATAAGTCAATTTCAATTTTTCTCCTTTGTTTTGTTCTAAGTTAGGGATAGTTTTTTTGTTTAATTCGATTTCATTTTTTTTAAACTTTGATTAAGGGTTTGGTGTTTTACCAACAAATTTGATTTTTTTTTGTTTTGCTTGCCTTTTTGGTTTGTTTTATTTTTCATATTTTTATTTTTATTTATTTTTTCACTTGAACTTAAAAAATCTAAAAAAAATAAAATTTGTTTTCTTATGACTTTGATTTCCCTTTTTTTAATGTTTTGATTTCCTTTTTTATTTTGATTTTGTTTTAAAAAACATTTTAAAAACTAAAAAATTATAAAATAACATTTTTCAAATTTTTTGTGACTTTGAAATTGTGAGTAAATTAAATCAAAGGACCTGTGCTTTCACATATAAAGAATTAAATTTTTATGTGGCCTATGGCCCATTATAAAATTTAATTTATTAAAGTCTTTTGATTTTTATTTTTTGTCACATTAGAAATTGAAATTTCACATTTACTGCATTAAATTTTCTCATGAGCTTAACCCATTAAAAGATCACCTAAGGAATAATTAAATTGTTAACCTAAAATTCCTTCTTGGTATCTTTTCGTATTAAAGTGTTTTGACTTTGAAAATTAAAAAAGGGGAAAATTTTGTGGTATTGATTTCTCTACTGTCAAGCGCAATTAATGTCTTAAAATCATATTTAAAAATTGACTATAGGAGAAAGATAATTTTTTCTAGATTTGGGTCATTAAAGAGAATCATTTTAACTCTATGATCATATATTGTTTGGCATTTAAGTTTCATAGTTCTTCATGGTATTTAATTGCTAGAATATCTTTCATGATAAAGTTTTACTCATTCACATTTAATCGTTCATAATCGTCACTTTCATCACATTTATAAATTGCTCTGGATAACTCGTTTTCACTTGGTTTATGGTTAACTAAATATTAAGGCACTGGTCTAAAATCCATTTTATCTTGTGGTTGTATTTGTCTTAATTGTTAGATCTATCCATCTCGGTTAACCTGGACTTGTTTTATATTCATCAAGTTGTTCATCCTTAAGTTTCCTAGAGCTTGTGTTCCACAGGTTTCTCTCATTCATTCACCATAGGGACTACCCCCCTCGACTTGTCTAGGAGAGTGTTTAAACAAAGTGAGTAAGGATTAGAGTGACAACCCTTACTCTGAGCGTTGTCGCGGAGCCTGGACACTTTGTGCGATAACACAGCTGTCGGGAGAATTTCGATAGTGAGTTGTTGCAGTGAGGGGCAGGGAGAGTATCTGAAGGGAAGTCTTTCCCGATCAAAGGATACTCAGCAAGGAAGGCAGAGGGAGATCCAACAGTGGTAGCACTGAGCTAGAGGGGTTGACAAAGAGCCAAGCAGAGGCAGCACAGAAGCCAAGAGGGAGTCCTAAATTTGCAAAGGGAATTCGAGTTTCAAAAGCCGGGAGTCGAGGTGTGAGACCAGGAGGCAGAAATCGAATCACCTGGGCAACAAATTGACCAGCCAGAGGATTGACGATGTCCCCAGTGAGCTTGACGCTGGGCTGACACAGACACTACGCAGAGGAGGCCAGAAAAGTCGAGGACAATCTTTCTGGGGCTAGATCAGTCAAGATTATTCTTTGTAACTGGATTGTCGGGAAGGCTTCCAGAGATGCATTCAGATTTTACTACTGCATAATGATAAAACCCTTAGATTTGTTGCATCGGTTTCCCTGCAATGGGTTTTTCTGAGGATGTTTGTCCAAAAACAATTGTGTCACTTGTGTGTATCTTTCTCTATTGTTCTGTTTTTGTTATGGGCAAATTAATTAATTAAGTGAAGGCTGCAATTGTATTAGCTTCAATATTGGTTGTAGGAAGTAGTAAATAATTTGTTTTAGTAATTAACAAACAAGAGAAGTTTAATCAGTTGCTACAGTGTTAGATTTGGCTGGGATTCTTGAATTTTCACATAGGTATCCCTCAAGGTTGGATTAAGACAGAGCCTCCACCAATTTACCAAAAGATAAGTATTTTGTTCTTTGTTGTTCATAATTTCATGTTTTGGTTTCCTTCTCACATCAAGATTTTGTTTGTATTATGTGCTAATGACCTTTATATTTTCCTTGATTGGGAAAGCCTGCTAAATACTCTAAGATTATGGAGGAGACTACAAAGGATAAACTTTCGGTTGCAAAGGAAGCCCTTCAAGAATTAATGTTCTACAAGGTTTGTAAGGAACAACTCGAGGTATGTCTTAAGACTATAAGCTTTGTTCTCTTCATAATAAAGATATGTTCATTCTCTTTTAAAATTTTCTTTACATTACTAACATCATTATGTCTAGGGTTTTGAATCACAAACATTCTTGTTAGAGTGATTAATCATTAGATTGAATCTACCCTCATTATATTATCATTCTTGTGGAACCCTAAAAGGTTCATTAAAAAACCCTAACCGAAGAGTATATCAATATTTATGAAACCCTAGTCTACTTAGGGTTATTGATGAAGTCTAGAAATCTTATTATTTTTATGTTTAGGGATTTGATATTGTTATGATGGAAACACTAGTCCTTTAGGGTTTGCTGGTAATGTCTATGTTATGTATTGAATCCCTAGATCTTAGGGTTTGATGAATTAGGGTTTATGAGCAAAACTCTTGTAATATCTATAGTAAGCTCCTAAGAATGAAACCCTAAGTGCATCTTCAATCGAAAGCATAGCCTAGAGAAAATTCATTGTATTTCTAAATTTGATGTTTGTGTCTCGTGTTTATTGATAGAAATGTTAATGCATGAAATCCTAGATATATTTATGTGACTCGTGAGTATGCTAACCTAATTGTTGATGCTCAAAGTTTTTGAATTATAGGATTTGTAACAAAGCCCTAGTACAAGATTGATATTCTAGGATGTGATGATATTGTCTTTGATATTATGATAAAATCTCAAGTTTGCAATAAACCCTAGTAGAATCTAACATGTATAGTAGAATTGTTATTTGATTAAATCACTGATATCTAAGGCTTTGGGTCTCAAAGTTGGAATCTAGGGTTTGCCTGAAATCATAGTAGAGTTTGTCATATCTCTAAAAGCAATATCAAGGTTCTAGATAGAATGAGACTGATTTCTTGACTAAGTTGCTTTAAGTCTTGATGATGTGATCTAGGGTTTAAGAACATAACCCTTGCAAGAAGTTGAAGTCTAAATATGTCTTATGTTCATTTTGAACCTAACTAGGTTTAGTTGTTTGATGTCTAAAGTCTAATGCTTTTATTATTGTATTGACATGATTTTGATATAGTTAACTTCAGGTTTGTATTTGTTTGTACCTTCTATTAAAGTTTTGCAGGTACATAATCTTCAAGATGTTGGAGATATTTGTAATTGAAAAATAATCATGAGCATGATGAAGAAAGCTATAAGGATGAGGATGATCAAGATGACCTTGATGGAATTGTGAAGGTTGAAGCTTCTCCAATGTTATAGAAAAAGAAAATTGTTGATCTCTCTAAGATAAGAAGAAACATGGTTAGAAGAAAAGGGTACATCTCCCCAGTTAAGAGGGAGGGCATATTATGATAGTCACGATGGATACCTTGAAGAAATTAGAGAATGAATGAATGCACTACAATGTATTGAGGATGTACTGGTGCTGTTGAAGAAATGAAAGAAGAAAAGCTTCCAACTAGTAGCATATGAATAACTTGATATAAGTGGCATCAGGATGATTAAGGACCCTGAAGGTTTGTGTTTACTTATATGTATTTGAAAGTTTATTACTGATTGGGGTTATGTTTGAACAGCTAAATCTCTCCATAAAGAAGGACAAACACTTGGGAAGCATGCTTGGACAAATGGATGTATCTAGTTTATTAGGGAGAGATGAAGCATCTAATGGTAGATGCTTGGGAAGACATCTAGTCAGCCTATGTGTTGATGTCTAGATTCCAAAGAGGGAGGGTGGCATTGGTCTTGGAGCTTTCACCTTGGATACGCACCTAGATCCCTAGGTTGATGGTTAGTTAGTGAGCTTAATGGTACCTAGACTAGCTGAAAGTTTTAGTCCATCTTTGTCCCACCTGGATAGATTACCCCAGTCCGTAATCTAGTCTGTAGCATTGAGTGTGCTAAACTCTTCGAAGTTCATCTTGAGATCTTCCATGTACCTCTACAGATATAGGTAATTATGAATACCTCCCTAGTTAAGAGGGAGTGTTGAAGAATGTAACTAGTGTTGGTCTTCATTATTGTATTTAAGTCATAATGTAATACATTTGTAAAAAGAAAGAAAAAGAAAATGACTTATTAAAGCATGGGTTTCATGCTTGGGTCAATTCCTTTTAGGTTAAAGTCTCCATTGAAGACTTCTAGGGTTTATGTCAAGTGTCCTTGTACATGTCACAACGCAAAGAACACTTTTTGGGAATTATTTGTCGAGAAAGAAAATTATTTTAATGTAAATTAGGTCAATTATGCCTCCTCCACCAAGTCAGACTCAAGGAAGGACACGTCGGCCTCAAGGGAAGAATTCGATCACCTCGAAGGACTGTATATAAGCAGCAACTCGACTCATTTGAAGAAGAAGACACACAAGTTCGAATTGCAGTAGCTAGAAGTAGTAAAAGTGCAAAGGAGAAGGAAGTCATTATTTCATTAAGGAAGTTGAAATTCTCCCTCTCTTGTCTCACACGTGCGAAGGAATTGAAGCTACTGGACGGCTGAAATTGTAGTCTTGAAGCTGGGCCGAAATTCAAGGGTCGAAAAATGTATCCTTGATGCAGTGTTGAAGCGGGATTAATGCAGTATTGAATCAGGGTTGATGCAGTATCGTTGCAATTGATCTTTGAAGGTTGAAAGAACAGTTTAAGAGCCTACATAACAATAATAATGTAAGGGGACAATAATAGCAATAGTGGGCTTCTATGGGGCACAATAATAACAATATGGGGACTACATGGACACAACAATATAATAAGGGGGTTGTACTAATAACAATAAGGGGTTACACTAGTAGTATAGGGACCTAACATGCCTCTCTCCTTCAAAAAGCGTTGTCCTCAATGCTTGAGTAGTTCTTGATGCTTCTGTATAAAATTATTGTCCTCCCATGTCGAATATTCAGTGGGTAAGTTCTTCCACTTGATGACATACTCTGAAATTGATCGATTTTGTAGCTGTCAGGTTCTTGTTTCTGTGACTGCTCCAGGTTCT